>CAUYPK010142510.1:0-21311 GCA_963574355.1 Loris lydekkerianus
ATTGTTTTGGGTATATATTTTTATTTTTGAAATTTACCAGTGGCTGCTGCATTTTCCACCTCGGCTTATACTCGAGTCACTAAGTTTTCCCAGTTTTTAGGGTAAAATTAAGGGGGTCGGCTTATACTCGAGTATATACGGTAGTCTAAATCTGATCATAAACAGACTGATTAGAATGTTAATTTTTTTTAAAGAAATATCAAATCTTTTTTTTACTAGATCATAACTGTGTACATTACTGCATTTATGGGGTACAATGTGCTGATTTTATATACAATTTGGAATGTTAGTTTGAAATCATCAAATCTTACTCTGTGATCAAACTTTCCCAGAGTTTCTGGGATACTCCAGCCTCCTCCCCCACCCAAGCTCCCTCTGAGTTCTCCAGCCTGAGCTCTCAAACTCCCACACTCACCAGGGGTATTTTGGCTTTCTAAAGTTCCCTGCTCTTATGAGTAAACAGAAGGGGAAAAAAAAATCAAAGAAAGCTTCTCACCACAGCCAGCAGCACAGACTCTCTTTCTCCTCCTCCTTAATTAGGACCGGGCTATTTCTACTCTCAGAAGATAAGCTCTGCAGCTCTCTCCTGAGGGGAGTGAGGGGGTAACCATCACTTTTTTCTCCTGCCAGAGCTGGTCATTTTGCAGAGGCTGAGTTGCTTCACAGCCCATGCACTGTGCTGTGAGTCCACGGGCCAGGGTCTGGTCTAAATTCTAGAGGTTTCAGCCAACAACCTGTGAGTAACCCCTGACTCCTCCCTTGCCCTAACCCTCTACAATCAGTCACTGCATCTTGTCAATTTTATTTTTTAAGGGGCTCTCAAACACACTCCTCCTCTCTTGTTCTGCTGTTCACAGCATCTCCCACTTGGGATGTTAGAGTCACTTCTGTTGGTGTCCCAGATGATCCTCAATGCCTCTACCAGGGCAATCTCCAACACACAAATTGGACCAGTCTGCTCTTGCTGTAGCTCAGAGCAGCCAGCAGGTCCCAAGCCTCTGGTGAGGCCTCCCCTCTCCCGCAGGCCCCTGGCACAGAACACACCCCACAGTTCCCATGCATGCTGAGTTCCTATGTGTTGTTCTCAAACCCTGGCAGGAACGTAGCCGTCTCTGTGGAGCTCTTTTGAACAGTTTCTCCCTCCCTGCTCTGGATCAGACACATTCCTCCTGTTTATTTACTTCTGCATTAAATGACTGGCCCGTGCAGGGCTCCCTCACCTAGACTGGTAGCTCCCTGGAGACAGGGGCCATACCTCTCTCAACTGTGCAATGATTCTTACAATACCAGCTCACAGTAAATGCTTGGTATTTAATGAGAGAAAGAAAGAACAAGTGACAGAACAAATTAGCCCTGAGTTTTGGGCAAATTACAGCCTTGTCTGCAAAGACAGGGCTTTCAGCCCTTTCTGGGGCATAAAGCCATTCCTATTCCACGCAAGGCACTGATGTGTCATAGAACCTTCTTCCTCTCTACTCCTTCTGGATAGGCGACAACTGTGTCATCACCAATGAAAACCAGTTTTCTTATTTTGCAAAAGGGGAATACAAGGATCCCAGGCTTAACTGCACCATAGATTCACTGCCAAGCAAGCATGTTGGTTATTTTTCCTATCTCTTTACTAAGAATTCCAAAGCTGGACCTTAAACTTGGCGCTATTTCCAAGGCTTCTAGTGGCAGGAGACCTAGTTTTCTGATTTCATATTTATTTTACAGTATAAAATAAAGGTAAAAACGTGGACGTTTCTCACCCACAAAGGCATCTCCGGAGCAGGTTCTGAGTCCTGAGAGATGTGGCACATTGCCTTGCTCACTCATTGATTCTTTCGTTAAACACCTGCTGAGTTTCACAGGGGCACCGAGCCAGGCCTGAGAGAGGAGGCCCCAGAACAGGGCACTGTGGCTGGTACAACCATGGCACAGATCCAGGACCAGAGAGGTGGCTGAGAGATAGCTCTGCCTGAGGGCGGCCAGGGAAGGCAAGGTGCTATCTCAGTGAAGTACCTCAGGAACAGGACAAGTAGGGTGGAAAGAAAGAAAAAAAGGGTGACCTTCATGATGTGGAAAGACAGGGCATTGCCAGCTGATGAGGCCAGAGGGGCAAAGAGCCATGGGGAGCCCTGGATGGGCCGGGGGCTCAAATCAGTGGGCTAGAGGGCTCTCCAGGTAGCAGTGTGGAACCTGGGCAGGCAAGGTGACTGGCAGGCCAGACACACAGGTTCAAAGACAGCAGAAGAACCCAAAAGAGAAAATGGGAGCTGATCTTGAGGTGAAGGGGAAGGAGAGATTCCGGGGAACGAAAGACAGAAGCAAGAGGATGTGGTTGAGTGTGAGGGAGAGGAAAGGCAAGGCGGAGGTCCCGGCACGCGGCACTTCCCAGCAAACCGCACTGACAGGCTGTGTGGAGGTGACGGTGCCCATGCCCAAGTCTGCTGCCAGGGAGCCACACAGGCTGTCACTAGTATTTACCTCCACCTGGCATTAGAGCCGAAGGCAGCTTCAAGCAACAAGGCAAAGATTAAAGGTGGGGAAACTAAGTAAGAAAAACAAGGGTAAAAAATATAAAATGTTTTTATGGGCAGTGAGCAATAGATTCTGGAATCAAATCCAGATCTGTGAGACTCCAAAGCCCATTGCTGGACATTACCGTGAAGAAATTCTCCCCTGTGGAAGGTCTCTTGGGACACACATCCTGACCCACAGGGGAGTACATTTAAGGCTGCCTCACCTGAAACCCACTCCCGTTTATTTGGGACCTGATCCCACATGTCCTCCAGGGTGACAGCAGCCACAACTGCCCCATCCTCCTCTCCTCCTCCCACCTGGTGACTGAGCCAGGGATTCTGAACAGGGCCCCTGGGCTCCCCTCCCTGGGAAGCACTCTGCACTGTGGGGTGCCATGCAGGAACAGGAGTGCAGTGAAGTAGGGAAAGCCCTGCTGTAGGAGACTGGCTGAGAGGAGTGGTTAGAGAAAAAGGAAGGATGAGAAAGAGAAATGAAAGAATGCGGCAGATGGAGCTGCTGGGGAAGGAAGGGAGGCCTCCCAACATTAAGAATCCCTATCCGGAGGGTGAAAAACAAGAAAAGTCAATGCAAGTATGTTGTCAGTTTAACCCCCTTGGCCTATTCCTCATGGGAAATGCTAGCCCCAGGAAATCCAAGCTGGAGTTCACATCCAAGAAGAGAAACTATCATATCTTTGGGATGGCATGCACAATAAACTAGCAGACGGTTTTAGGTCAGGAGATTGGAGAATAAAGAGCCATTCTGTTAGAATATACTATATCCTTTAGTCCAATCGCAAAAACTTACTAATGGTGAATGAGTTGGCAATAACAAGAGGTAGGACTCATTGAGCACTTACCGTGTGCCAGGTACTGCATCAAGCCCGGTCTGCTCGTTATTGCACTTAATTCTTGTGACAACCCAGGGAGGCAGAAACTATTACCACTCGGTGTTCTGGAAACACTAAGAAGCTTAAGAGCGCTCTTTCTCTCTTAGAAGATCCCTGGTGATCATGGCTGGGTTTTGTTTTGTGTGGTGTGTCTTGCCAACCTGGCAATACTTGTCAGGCCGGATACAGGAACACTTCATAATCTCAATAACAGAATTAGACACAGTCCGAATTTGAGATCACATCACACAGAGAAGGTCCAAATGGGAGAATGGCCTTGCTCTGGAAGTCCAAATCCCTCTGACAGTGTCCCAGTTTAGAAGTCATAACACATCCCTTCTCTGGGTTGGTTTCCCCATGTGTGAAACGACAGGTTCCTACTAGAAGCCTCCAGGGAGCCTTTCCTTGGAGATCCCACTCCTGGTCTGCACATACATCTAGTGCTCATCTTCCTGTGAAGGTCACAAAAGAGCCACACAGAGCCAGACACCTAATCCTGTCCTCCATCAGGCCCCTACAGGCCACCAAAGCACAGTAGTAAAACCTGCCATTCTGGAATAAAGAGCAGGAAAGCACATTTCTTGCTGTGCTGTACTCTGTTGGCATTATTCAGTCTTGGTAACCAAATGACAGAAAATGCCAGTCACGTGGCTTGAAATCATGGCATGAGCCTTGGGAAATAAAGGTGCCCAGTGGAGTTGGCTGAGACAAAAATCTTAGCAACCAATGAGCTCTTCCCCAAAGCATTCCCTGACACTCTCGGGCAGGACTCTTCTCCATCTTAAGGCTGTAACAGGTGACTATACACATCTGCCTCCCTCCAGCAGGCCTGTGGCAGGAGCTGCCCTCAGTTACCTTTAGGTTGCCAATGCCTAGGACTGGGTCTGGCACACAGACGGGCATGAAGCGTGTTTTTTTAAATGAAAGAAAACATGTTATCAGTGATGAAAACTACTTAAGTAGCTCAATGGTTTTTTCTTTAGGAGATATTACTTCCCTCTTGCCGGCAACCTGAACTCAGAACAAAAAATCAAGCTTGGGGCTGACAACTAAGGTTGCCTCATGTATGCACAGAAAACAGTCACCCCAGGAACAGGGAAGGATGCCCACTCCTCCTAGCCAAAGGGTCAGCTTCCCACCAGATGAAAAGTATGAGACCCTGAGCGACAACACGAATCCAGAACCATTAAAGGGGACTTCCTCGGTTGCAAATGGATGGCTAGTTCTTTAAGTTCAAGTTTTCCTGGTTGAAAGGGATGCTGGAGAGGGTGTAACTTGCCCAAAGTGAGAAGGACTCAGGATGGGAGGGAGCTTACATCTCCCGTATGGTGTTCTGACAATAGGTCAGAAATGGACAACTTCCCAGTCACTTGTTTACAGCAGATTTGTTACTATTTGGGGAAAGAGTCTACAAAGCTAAGGAGTAAATCACAAAGGAATGAGAAAGAAAGATAAGGGAAAAGCTCAGCAAATAGGTTTGACAGCAGCTTCTAAAAGGAAAAACATCAAGGAAGAGGCTGCCCTTCAGCAAATTGTCTCTTGTCTCCTACAAAGAAAGAGCTTTTGCCTTTTGACCTAGAGTGACAATAGGGTAGCTCACAGTCTCCCTGGAAGAGATCTGAAAAGGGGCCAGGTATGGTGGCGTAGGCCTGTACTCCCAGGTACTCGGGAGGCTGAGGCAGGAGGATCACTTGAGCTGGGGAGTTCTGCGCTGCAGATCATCTGCTATGATCACCACACTGCACTCCAGCTTGGGCATCAGGAAGAAACCCTATTTCAAAAATAAAACAAAACAAACAAACAAAAGCACACAACCCTTTAAAAAGAAAAAAATGATTTCAGAAGGAAAGTAATATGCTGCTGAGAATTAGGCAATGGCCAACCAAGCAGTATTATGAAAGGAGGATGAAATTTAACATAGGACACTGGAACCGTTGGGTAGAATTGAGGCTGAATCACAGCATCTAAAATCTATCACTGCAGGAACACTGGAGTCAGGCACCGGCTCTCAGTAGCTCCCTCTGAAAGATAAGAACTGACTTCCTTTCTTTAGACACTTTCCCCAAAGACTTTCAGAAAGTGATTCTGGCAAGTGCAACCTGCAGGTTCGTGGTGTACACGTGGTGACGAGCAGCAGCACTATGGTCTGGAACTCAGCACAGACCTGGCTTCAGACCCTGGCCCTGAGCCTCCATGGCTTTGAGATGCTGGGTGAACTTCTCTGATGTGACATGGGAATGACAGTGTAAAATACCTCTGACAGTTCTTTTGAAGGTTAAATTGGAAAAGGTAGACACAAGTCTGCTGCGCTGTGCTGGGCACACAAAGGGCGCAGAAAAAAATACTGGCTGCTTGTTTCTTTTTTTTTTTCTACAAAGGTAGAATTTGTCTCTAATTCCAGGGCACTTTAAATGAATTCTGCATTGTCAGTTCCATATGATTTACAAATAGATAGGGCAGAGATTTCCACCTGTTCCTACTAAGAGCCAATAAATGCCCAGTCATTCTTTGGCACAGTTTAACTCTAGCCACACACTGCTTCCTAGCAGAGGAGCAGATGGCCTATAATCACACCAGACTGCAAGGTAAAAGTAGGAATTCTCCTCTCACATATTTCAGCAACAGAGCGCATGAACAGAACCTGAGAGGAATTACTGTATACTCGTCTGTAGGGCCACTGACCCAAGAGGGTGTGAAGAGATTGGAAAACAAGCACTGTCCTTATCACCCAACATGGCGGGTGCAGGCCAGGATCAATCCTGACGTCCGATCGGAAGATGGGTTTGGTATACAACAGGAGGACCAGTGCCCACAAGTTTTGCTCACATACTCCATCCGTTGTAATTTAATCTTTCCTGGAGTATATAAATACAGTTTATAAAGGGGTCAACATTTGTTATTCTAAACTGGGTGTCAAGTTCGACAAGCCAAAGAGAGGGCTATGTGTAACCTATATAGGAGACAAATAGAATCCAAGCATGTAGCCAAAACCACCTCAGAATGAGGACTTCCTGGAGTCTGTTGCACATGAGTTTTTACTTCTGCAAGGCTCAGGGTTACAAGAGCCTTGGAGGGCCCCAAAGTCAGGTGCCAGGCTTATCACTGCCCTTGGTCACAACTATCATCTTGGTTCCACCTGCTCATGAAAGCTCTCTGTGTACACAACTTCAAGGATATTTAACCACCAGAGCTTAGAGTCTAGACCAGTGATTTTTCAAACGGTGTGCCATGAGAGGATCTTAGGTATGCTGCAAAAATTTATTAAGATCATTAATTAAATTAATGTCAAAAGAAGTTCAAAGCACAGTTAAGTATACTTTTTTTTTTTTTTTTTTTTACACTTTTTTGGATCAGATCAGCATAATTTAAGTGTGTTGCGGGAAAAAAAAAAAAAAAAGGTTGAAAACACTAGTCTAGACTACCAGTTCTCAAAGTACCAACAGTAGCAGCATCTCCTGGATATGGTTTCTCAGGTCCCACTCAGACCTACTTAATCAGAAATTACAGAGGTGGGGCCCAGTCTCCCATGTTTTAGCAAAACTTCCAGGTGATTCTGGTACATGCTCAAGTATAAGAGTTACTGCTGTAGGCCTTGGGGACTACTGACAGCATTCTTTGTCCAATAAAGGAACTTTTTTTGAGGTTACAACAGAAAGAGAAAAATTTGCCGTATAATATAATGGTAACAGCATACCAGAATATAAATTAAATTCTAAAACTTACAAGTTTAAAGAACATTTCAATTTTATAACAATTATAAGAAAATAATTCCTTCAGTCTAAGCTATAATTTTCTTTTAAAAGAAAAACTAAAAATTCTTCAGAGATGACTGTGATGTACAGCCAGGGTCTGAGAACCACAGGTAGATAATGCCTCACTGAGCATCTCAACCATGTGCCTCTGGATTGGGAGATAAAGATGGTGACAAAAATCCAAAGACAAAAAGACATCTACCTACTGGATGAAGGGAGAGCCTTAGGAAGAACAGAAAGGACAGACCAGAGATGGAAAGAAAAGAATTTGTAAACCTAAACAGCCAGGGAGATCACACAACTGCACCTCAATCTTTCATGAGTTCAGATCCTGGGAACACATCCCAGGGCACTGCAGCCTGGCTTGGCCAGTGACATGAGGCAGAGAGCACAGGAGTGACACTGAGAACCTAGAGAAGGGGAAATGGTATTGCACTTTTCCAAAGGAGAGAAAGATGGATTTTGCAACTATACACTTAATCCGTAACAGATCATTGTGACTATTATTTTGAGACAGAGTCTCATTCTGCTGCCCTGGGTAGAGTGCCATGGTGCCATCACAGCTCACAGCAACCTCAGACTCTTGGGCGCAAGCAATTCTATTGCCTCAGCCTTCTAAGTAACTGGGACTACATGTGTATGCACACATACAAGCTACCACGTCCGGCTAGCTTTTTCCATTTTTGGTAGAGACAAGGTCTCACTCTTGCTCAGGCTGGTCTCCAACTCCCGAGCTCAGATAATTGACCTGTCTCGGCCTCCCAGAGTGCTGGGATTACAGGCCTGAGCCACTGTATCCAGCCCCATAACAGATTATTGAAGATCCTGAAGAAAACCCTAGTTATGAAAAATGAACCTCACTTTCTTTGACGAGGTTCCAGTTGCCACAACTGGTGAAAGGCAGTTGACTAGGTACACCTCAGTGACCCTCAGGCCAGGAACTGGACAGTTTTACAGGGCATCCTTTTGTACCACATTACTCCAGAAAAGCAGCTTCTGTCAATGTTACTAATGATCTTCTTGTCATCAATGGTCAATTCTTGGTCCTCATGTGACTCTACTCTCAGCACCATCTAACCAAGTGGTTCTCTCCCTCACCCCTTTCTCGCTCTCTTAGGACGCCAGCAGTCACCTGTCCTGGTCCTCCTCCCTCCCCACTGGCTGCTCTTTCTCAGACTCCTCACACTGGCCTCTACACCAGTCATTTTCAACCTGTGTGCTACAACACACTGGGGTGCCAAGAGAGGATCTTAGGTATGTCGTGAAAGTTTTTAAAGATCATTAATTACATTATTTTCAAAAGAAATTCAAAGCACAGTAAGTATATTCCTTTTTTTCAATCTTTTTGTTTGTTTGTTTGTTTTTGATTTTTTTTGAGACAGAGTCTCAGTTTGTCACCCTGGGTAGAGTGCTAAGGCATCACAGCTCACAGCAACCTCAAATTCTTGGGCTTAAGTGATTCTCTTGCCTCAGCCTCCCAAGTAGCTGGGACTACAGGCACCCACCACAATGCCCTACTATTTTTATAGAGACAGAGTCTCGCTCTGGCTGAGGCTGGTCTTGAACTCCTGAGCTCAAGCAATCTGGCCGCCTCGGCCTCCTAGAGTGCTGGGATTACAGGCATGAGCCACCAGGCCTGGTCCCCTCTTTTTTTTTTTTTTTTTTTAATCAACATAATTTCAGTGTGCCAAGTTTAACTATAAGTTCAAGTGTGCTGTGAGATTTAAGAAAAAAAAAAAAAAAGAAAGGTTTAGAAACACTGTTCTAAACAGTGGAGACCTGCAGGCTCAGAGCTCAGCCTCCTCCTTGCCCCGTGTGTGTTCACATCAGTGTATAGGTTCCAGACCCCAGGCAGTGCCCACACCGACAGCACCTGGTTTTCTGTGACAGCCCAGCACTTCCTCTCAACCTCACATGTGTGCATGTATCTAGCTGCCTACTCTGCATCTCCACTGGGAGATCTACAACTTCACAGGTTCAAAACCAAAAAGTTGATGTTTACCTCAAATCTGTTCCCACCAGGTTTAGCAAAGCTGAGTTGGTAAATGACAACTACATTCTTCCAGCTGTTCAGGTCAAACCCTTGGATGCCTCTCCTTCTCTTAGATCCCACGTGCAATCTACTAGTCAACTTTAGCTGCTCAAAAGGGCCCAACAGATAGAAGGAGCCCAATAAAAATCAACAAAATGAACCATGAAAGAAGAAACGAGTCCTGGTGTATCAACAACAGAAAAGTAGAGGTGAATGAAACACCAATGAGGTGTATTCTTGATCAGCCCAACAGCCATAACCACAAGAGGCGTTCACAGCCACACAGCCACTTGGAGGGGATAGTGGGGAGCTTTTTCCTTGACCATCGTCTAGTTCCGCATTTTTAGCACTGACAACGGTAATGGAGATACAGAGGACATGACCACAGAGGATGATGCTACCCAGAAGGAGACAGCTAAAAAGGGATCTGGAAAGAAAACAAAACCCTAAAAGTGGATTTCTGTGACTTAGAGATGAGATCAATCTAACCAGCTAGAATTTAATTAGTATACACATGAGGGCCCTATAACATGTGGCTCCAACATTAACAGCCCAAGCACTAAGGCACTTGGTCAAGAATAAATGCCGTGAGTGGGCAGAGTACCACTGCCACGTCCTCGTCAATTTTATTGGGAGCTGCCCTATCAGTAGTGGCCACTGATGACAAGGCTTCAGAAGCTGAAGATTTTTAATAAGTGATAGGATTGCTATGCTTTATGCCCTTGGTGTTCAACTACTCTCAATATTGCAATAGAGACAAACTGTCCCGTACTCAAATAACAGTAACCAGGAATGCAGCAACACTTAAAATAGTGTCATAAGGATCAGCCGAGGAAAGTAGAATTAACTTAAAAAAGAAGAAAATAGCCAGGAAAACGTAATAGTAACACCTATCAGAGGGGAAGAATAACCCTTTGCAGCTGGTTCAGGCCTTCAGGGATACAGAAGCAGGTGAAGTGGAGAAAGCACAAGGAGACATGTGTCGGCTCAACCTAAGGACAACTCACACACAGCAGGGCTCTCCGGAAGGGAAGTCATCTGCCACAGAAGGCTGCGTGCGCACCACCTAGCCCAGGACACAAGGCCGGTGAAAACGGGCAACTGAGTAAGTACCCACACTGATCGCACGGCCACTGGGCTCACTGCTGAGAAGTGACGAAAACCACACTGGAAAGGATCCACGACCGACTTGCTACATTGGACTGTTCAGCCAGCTCAGCCACCCAGTGCATCAGTGGTTACTGGTTTGGGGGTTGTTTCCAGTGAACCCCTAAAGATGGGAGTCACTGACCTCAGTAATCAAAGAACTTCTAAGAGACGCTTTACATGCAAAGCCTGGGCTTTCTAATTGTGCAGACATAATGTCCAAACACTGGCTTCTCCTTTTACTGGCCATGTGGGCCTGGGACGAGTTTCCCAGACTCTCGGAATCTCTATCCATTTATGTCTGTGCAATAAGGTTATGAGTGACTGCCATCAGGAGAAAAAAAGTTACAATAAAGTTCAAAGAGAAAACAGAGAATGCGATATTAATAAGCAGCAGGTAACTACAAGTTGGGAGTTAACAAATAATAACATTACTCTCAGTATTTCAACCCAGGAGCGTGACAAAACTGGCCAGTGCTGTCTAGTGCCTTTCCGTGGTAAGGGGGTGTTCCCTGTCTGCCATGTCTACGGCCTCAGCTTCCAGCCACAGGTGGCTACTGAGTACCGGAAAGGAAACTGGTACAATTTTGAATTTTATTCAATTCTAATTATTTCAATTATTTAATAAGCAATTAATGCATTTGTTAGTTTAATTAGCTACGTGTAACTAGTAGCTACCACACTGGATAGCACAGAGACTTCCCTAAAGCGACTCCTGGTCAGAAATCCTGGTGCTGTTATTTTAGTGAGAGATAAAACCGCAAAGGGCAAACAGCATCGGGAACCCCGTAATAGGAAGTGCCGGCTGATGCAAGGGGATCCCCGTCCTGCAGGGAATTCCAGAAGACTCCTCAGGACGACATGTGCTGGAATGATAGGGACTAACCTGGGAAACTTCTATGGACTTTACCAAGGAAGGTTCTGATCCGAAGAACTGGTTTATTTGAAAGGTGTTTTCCTTGTAAGTAGAAAATGAAGCATTGAAAACTATTACTGACAAAGGATTAAGAAGTTTGTTTCCCTTCACCTTTCACCCTGACCCTGCTTTATCAAATCAGAAAATTAAATTGATGTAGAATTCTTAAAATTATTATTGCAGCCACTGTATAATCCCTTGGTTTTGCTGAATATGACCTTTAAAGTTGGGTGAATTTCCTTTCCTATACTCTGCTTCACAGAGCTCAGGAAGCAATCCCATAGCTGCTTTCACGGCTGTGAAAGTTTCTACAAAACGAGCAAGAGTTCAAAGGGAGTTTTCAACCAATTCATGCAGGAAATTGAAATGCGACAGAAGTATGTTAGACAAACACAGGCGAGGTCTGCTGGTGAGAGCCGAGTTTTTCTTCCTCTGACCCATTTTTACAGAACTACAAAGAGGAATAAAGGGAGGTGGCTAATTGGTCACAGGACTTGTTTAGAGCCACCTCTACTTTCCTTTTCTAATAGGCTGCTGGGAATAACACCCTCTTCAAGGAATGCTCAAAGGGGAAACATGCTGGGACAGGAGACCACTGATGACATGGCTTCAGAAGCTGAAGATCATTAATTAAGAATATTGAGAATGAGGTTGAAAGCTTAGCTGCAAAGAGTGGGAGGGGCAACTCAGTGTCAGCGGCTACCTACACATTAGCAATTAAGGCTCTTACAGGCTCTCAGTGCAAAGTTGCATCTCCCAGGCATCCTCCTCTCACACAGTGAGAGCCTCCTGAGGCAACTGAAGTCTGAAGACCATAACATGGACTTCAGAGTGGTATTTCCAAATCCACTATTCTGTACCCCGATTCTCAGGATTAGGTGACCTTCTGAACACCACTACTCATGATCTGAAACAGGGTTTCTCTAACTGAGCTCGCACCCCATTCACTGCTATTAAGGGTTGTTCAAAACACACGTTGCTCAGGATCTTAGCCACAGTGAGCCTCAGACCTGGAGTGCGGCTACGAATCTGCATTCCTAGCAGACTCCCAGGTGAGGCTGATGTTGCTGTTCTGGGACCACACTTTGAGAATCACTGGCCTAGATTAGTGGTTTACAACCCTGGCAGCACCTCTGAATCACTGGGGAACTTTTTAAAGAACAACACTGTCCAAATTCTACATCCTTCATAGTCAAATCTGACTCTCTCAAGGTACGGCTTGAGCATTGGTAGATTTTAAAAGCTTCCTGCCTAATCTAATGTGCTAATAATTAGGCTAAGACCCACTGCCAAGATCACCTTTTACTACTTAAGTTTGGAGATCATATATGCTCTGAAAAATTTATTATTCCTTGTTTTAAGTAAAATCCATGTCTTTCAAATTTATAAAATGAAAAAGTAGAAAGCCATCTTGCTTTTCCTCACAAATCAGAGATAGGGACGCAGATCTTGGCCCCTGGGGTACTCCACCATGCCTTGGTGGTGATATTACACTGGCCATTTTTCTTCCTTTTTAAAAAAATACAAGCCAAAATACAACGAGCCTCCTTGCACCAGTAAATGCTACTCTCTACTCCCATGCTACTTAGATAGGATTCTCTGCAGATTTACTAATTATACCAAGTGGAGATCTGTAAAGACTTATAAGTCTGCTAATTCCCTTTAAAACACAGTAGGTAATAAGTGATCCATTTTCTTACTGTAAACCCCAATTGATGTCTAGATACACTTTGAAATGAGAAACCTACAACTAGTTGAGCAGCAGGTAATGTTTCTAAAACACTCAAAATACCCAAGGCTTCTTCCTTCAATCTCTTGTATTTTTCCCAAATGTCTTTTCCTTTTTTCTAAAGTAGATTCTACTTTCCTCATCTTGTATCACTGACCTGCTTCTGACCTTCCCCCATCACCTCTGGCTTAATGAGAAATAAAGTTTATAATTAATTATTCTTATATATTCTTACATATATAAAGTTTTTGGTGCCTGTTACTAATTTTATAAACAGAGGAACTAAATGTTTTTCTTTGGTGAGAAAAAAGGCAGCTAAATTATTTTTGGTATGTACCTTCAGATTAACTCTGCCTTGGGCACTAGCCCTCAACAGGAAACTGTGTCTCCACCCTAATTCCTCAAATTAAGAAACGTTCAGGCTAAACTACACCGTGTTGGTGAAGTGTGGCGATGTAGTTTATCTCCCAATAAGACTAAAGAAGGGACGCATCGCTCGGAATCCAGACCACGATTTTAGTTGGTGGGGGGGATGATTTTGCCCCTCCCCATCCCATGTACGGTGTCTGGAAACATTTAAGGCTGTCACAAATCACATCCAGTGGGTCACCCCCAAGAATGCTGCTAAACGTCCTACATTGCACAGGCCAGCCCCTACTACAAAGAGTCGCCCGGTCCATATTGTCATATAGTGCTGAGGTGGAGAAACTCTGGTCTAAAGAACTCCTGCATGGAACCAGCAGGAGAATTCTCTCAGCACTGGAGAATTTACAGGGGTCTAAGGCCAGGGGCAAATGATCCAGAGACAAAGAGGTGCTGCAGTACCCCAGCCAAAGAGCCCAGATGTGGCTCATCCTCCCAGCTGCCCAGGCCAACAACAAGGGGCCTCTCAGCCTTTTCCTTGCTAGAAGTTGTCGATGAGGACCTTCTTTAAGGCACTAGGAGCTTAATTTGGTAAGAAAAACAATAGTATTCTGTGATTCATCACCTGCCCAACTGACAGAGTACCCTGGCCTCTATAAAACACTCTCCTATCACTTTCAGCTTTTAACAAGAAAAGGCCTAAATCAAAGAGGAAGAAAGGAAAAAACAGGAGGAGGAAGAAAGAGACTAAAAATAATGCAAGAGTTCTGAACAGAGATTTTATAAATAGGCTGTATCATTACTGTTGTAAAAATCTAAATAACTGCATTCCCCTTTCTCTTGAGAGGCTTTGTTATTGAACTATTTTTATTTTGGGTAATTTGCATAGGGGTAGATGAGGTAATCCTTCTCATGTGTCATTAACACCCTAACCAGATTGTGATATTAGATGTATTTCCTGTTCCTATTAAAGTCCTAGAAAAATTACATGGATCAAGTGAAGTGAAAATAGCAAATTAATCCAGCTGAAAAAGATCAACATTATGTCTTTAGATGCTTAATAATCCAAACTAGGATGGCTATACTCATTAGGCTTTAAATGCCAAACAGAAACTTAATGGAAGAGATAAAAATCTAAATTTTATAAAGGATTATATTAAGGAGTACTTAAATGCTCCACAAAATATTGTGTCTCACTTTTAGGTATTCCCCATTGTTTACTTTAAATAGCAAAGCCCATTTCATTCACCTGAGTGCTTACCGTCTTCCCGTTGGGGCAGTAAAGAGAAAAGCCAACCAAAGATTGACCAGAAAAGAGTAAGGCCCAGGCTGGGCAACCAGGATTGCCCTTGAAGTATTCATCAAACAAACTGCCATAGTAACCCCGTATTCTCATTGCCCTGCCCAGTGGAGTTAGTTATTTCAACATATTCTAAAGTTTTACCATGTAACATAAACTCATCTCTAAATTATAAATTGTGTAAATATGTCACCAAGTGATGCTAAAATGCCTCTATTGAATATGAATTGTTTATCCCAGGCCTATAATGTTCTGTGCCCTAGTGCTTCAGAGATATTAGATCCTAAAACTTGATTAAAACCATATTCCTGGCATTTGCTGCCATTATCGATGATGCAAATTCACACATGTGTTAGCTAATGAAGCCGCCAGACAGGGTTTCATAGGCACAGAAAAGGCTGAAATAAATCTTTTTTGCCAAATAGAAAGTGGTCCAACTGTGGGAAATGATACGGATATCCAAGGTAGTCCCCACAAGCCAAAACTGTAAATAAGGTTAGACCCTCACATGGTTCCATGGTCTGAGTATACATTACATTTTAAACCAAACATTCATTTCATTGTAGGAACTTATGCCAGCTGGCACAGCATAGCTGACCAAAGTGAAAAACAAGCTTCAGTTTTCCCTCCTTTACTGAATGTAAAACTCAGTACATTTGTAGCATGAGCCCCTTACCAGAAGAGGGCAACGGTGACCAGGCTGGCATTACTCAACAAAGTGCAGAGTTACCTGCATCCAAGGTTGACACCTGCCAAGGGAGCCAACCTCACAAAACGGCTGGCAGTGCTGCTGGCTGCCAAGTGTCACACATGCAAAACCCCCACCCACACTGCCTTTCCTTTTTCTTGGATGAACTGACAGGCAGCTGAAAGAGTAAGCCACTCCAACCTAACCAAAGGATGACACAGAAGCGCTGCCACCAAGACCTCACACCTTTTTTTTTTTTTTTTTTTTTTTTGAGATAAAGTCTCACTTTGTCACCCTCAGTAGAGTACTGTGCTGTCATAGCTCACAGCAACCTCAAATTCTGGGGTTCAAGAGATTCTCTTGCCTCAGCCTCCCAAGTAGCTGGGACTACAGGTGCACGCCACAATGCCTGGCTATTTTTAGAGACATGCTCTCACTCTTGCTAAGGCTGGTCTTGAACCTATGAGCTCAGGTAATCCACCTACCTTGCCCTCCCAGAGTGCTAGGATTACAGGCATAAGCCACCACACCCAGCCTCCACCAACCCACTTTAACATTATCATCTCTGCTATCCATGTTCGCTATAAAACTCTTTACATTCCAAAAAACAAGATGGTTCAAAGATTTTTGAATGGAGAATTATTATGAAAATATTATATTTGAAGTTTATAAAGTATGGCTAACACCAGAATCATTCTAAATTCAGACTCCAGTTCACCGCCAGGACCCTGGATTTTCAGACCCCTTCAGTGGAATCTCCAGCTGCTGTTTCTGCTTCCTTTTCTCTCTCTCTAGTGTTTCCAACCTCCTGAACAGTGCATTTCCAGCCCCAGGTCTTCAAACTTTCTCGAAATTAAGCATTCGCCAACCTCCTCTCCCCCTTGACAAACCATATGTTCTGCTGTGCAGGTTCACTCAATATTTGGTTCTCTAACGAAGGAAAGAATGTGTTTTTAGTTAAGAAAATTTCGGCATAAGTGAGTTGTAAATGGGAGGGTGGAGAGGTGTGGGGGGAGGAGGAAAGTGAATACAACACTGGTGGAGTTATATTATTCCCTCATGCTTTGGGAATTCACAAGACTAGCAACAAATCCTCTGAAGTTCATACCTTGACTTCTCAACCTGGACAAATTACACAATCTTCCCGAATCTGCTCCCTCCCCTTGTTGTAGCTCACCCATTGGCGCAAAGACTTGTCCAGTTCTGAGACCATGACAGCTCCTAACTCAGCCACCATGTGCAACCCATCACATCCAACCCTGTTCCCACCACCAGTCCAAGCCACCTGCCCAGCCCTCTACAAGAGTCTTCAGAGTCTCCTGCCTCAATTCACCATCAGACTGTTCCCAGTCTGATGCCAGAGTGATCAAGCCATGCCCTGCCTCCATACTTTAACTCGAGCCCCAGCTGAAGGCATTTTCAGGGGCCTCCTACTGCTCTCAGAATGAAGATTAAAATCCCAGAGGGCTAGGATGAGGCTGACCAGACATCCCAATGTGCTCAAATCAGTCACACTTTATGCCCCCCTATCCACACATTATCATCAATAGCACCCCTTTTACTCTAAAATCACCCCAACTTTCATGATAACCTGTAACGTCTTCTTATCCACAAGCCTCTGTGAGGTCTAGCCCCCGCCAGCTTCTCCAGCCCCAAGCCAATCCACCATTCCCTGTGCTCTGCTCCAGCCCTGCTGGCCTCTGTTCACACACTCATTTTTAATTATTACATGTACACCAGGCGCCAGCCCAGGGTCAGCCAGGACCCTGACTCTGCAGGACAGTGCTCCCACCTCTGCTCTACCCCACCTTCTCTGGGGTCTAAGGGGGGCTTCCTTCACCCTTGACTGGAGGCCCCTTCTTCTAAGGTTCCAGAACAGGCTGTCCCACCCTTCACCTTGCAGGCAGAATCATGTGCCTCTTTCTGAAACAATGGTTCCAGATTGCCATTTCTCCTACTTCTGTGTGATTGCTCTGACTGCCAATTTTCTTCTAAAATATGATAAGGTCTGCATCTAATTCTGTTAGCTGGGACTACAGGTGCACGCCAGCAATGCCTGACCTGTAGAAGGTGCTCAGTTAGTGGACTACGGAACGAAGAAGGTGAGGAAGACACAACCACGCCCCAACTTGGGGCCACCTCTCCTTCCTGGGTCCTGGTACAGCTCCTATGGTGTCCGGAGTCTTATAAATCCTCCCATAATGTGGGCTTTGACAGCCAGCTTACTCCCAACCCCCAAGGTACAAAACTGGGTCCAGGGAGCCCTGGCAGGAGCAGAAACTACCATCATCCTCCTTCCTCCTGGCCTCTGAGACACAACCCTTCACTCCACACAGGGACTTGCTCTCCCAGCAGAAGGCTGGAGAATGATCTGCCAAGGAAAGAGGGAAAGCAACTTTTTTTCATGAAAATCGCACGAAACAGAATTAATGGTGAAAATTATTAAAGAAAATAAACGTTTTACTCTCCCTCCTGCACTGCACGGCTTATAAAAGTCCTTTTTTCCCCCCTTCAGCTTCTACCCATTATGGATTAAAATCTCACAGTCCTAATGTTTGGGGACATGCACCCACCTTGGAGTGGGGACTCTAAAAAGATGTAAACCTCTATTAAAAATCCTGGTTATTTTAACTTTAACATGCCATGAAGGGGGGTAGGGTACAGTGAGGACTAGAGATAGTTGTGGTTTTATGAAGTAAACCACACTGACAACTCCCTGAGCATGTGGTGGCACCATGTCCCAATCATGAAGGTGAGTAACAGGATGTGTCCTTCCCATCCCAGGGGTCCCCTTCCTCCCCACACCTCACCTTCCCAGACAGAGGGCCCTCTGATGCACCCGCCTACTGAGGGGGCTGATGCTCATTTTTTAAATTGACAAATAATAACTGTATGTATTTTACTGGGCACAATGTGACGTCACACGTATACTCTGTGGAATGACTAAATCAAGTTGATTAATAGTCATCCCCTCACATACTTCTTTGTAGTGACATCAACCTTTTGATTATTTTTTTAACTAAACTAACTATAGATAAAAGTTCTAACATTTTTCTCACCCCCACAGTAAATCATTTAATGCTGCTCCCCACCTTGATGCGTACACACAACTAGGGAGGCCACAGTAAAAAGGGCAAAGGATGTCAGGGGTGCAATGTCAGAAACGTAAATCAGATGACTATCTTAATAGCTGCCAAAAAAAAAAAAAAAAGCTTAAATCGAGGCAAAGAGAACGAAATGAGATGGAGCAGGACATGTTCACGTGTGATGACAAAGGATAACGGTGACAACAAAAGCCACCTTGACAGTCCAACACAACAGCGTACGAGTGCAGATGGAAAAGACTGCAAAACCTGCTCCTCTGAAATACATCAAGTCCTATCTCACAGGCTCTACACATGTGTTCTCTGCTAGAACCTCTTCCTCCACGTCCCGGGGGAGGTGACTCCCACTTATCAGAGTTCACCTTGAACACTCTTCCTTTACAGAGCTCCCTGACCATCCTACTTACACTGGAACCATCTCTGGTCACCAGCCATCAAGTCACCATACTGTAATCTCATCGCATGTCCCACTCACGGTCTGAAATTATCTTGTTTCTGAGTGCTGGGTTTGTCTTAGCATGTCTGACATGGCATCTCCATGAGCCAAGGATGTCGTCAGTCTTATTCAAACTTGTGTCCTCACAGCTGGGAATTATCCCTGGCACAGGGAAAACTTTTATTAATAAAACCTTTTTTATTAATAAAAAAACATTTATTAACTAGATATACACAGTGTGCCAAGAAAAATGTATACACATTTTAAGCAAGGAAAAAACTGTATTAAAATTGTAATACTCAATATATACCAACGATGTTCATTATCTTGTATACTGTATCCTGTATCTCTTATAATGGCAGATGTCAAACGTGACTGTGAATTACAATTTTAATACAACTTTTTCCTATCTTTCTTAAAACATGTATGCTTTCTTTTCCTTTCCTTTTTTTTTTCTTTTTGGCACCCTTTGTGTATTTTTAACAAAACAACAAGAGAAACAAAAGAGTTGTGGAAGATTGAGCCCACTTCTTTCAGCCCATGTCAGATCAAGAAGGCAAAGACTCCAGAGCACACAGAATAATCTGCAAGACATCACTCAGAGCCCCACACACCGAAAGCAGAGAGTGCACCATCTTTCCAAGCATTTGTGAAGTTGTATCTGTCAGTCTAACTTTTAATTTCCCAAATGAACTTCCTTATCCAGGCATGGCAGGTCGGAGGTGGGGGTGAGGTCTGATCTCAAACCAAGATACAGCAACCAAGGCCATGGGGGAGCATCTGACCCCAGAAAAGGAGTCGGTGCTACAAGTTAGGATTATCCATGTGCAAACCATGTGCAGTAGATATGACATAACCTAGTTAGCAACGCCTAAAAATCCTTGCAAAAGTGAAGACTCCATGGACATATGCTTAGGCCCCTCATGTACTCACTGTAAGAAAAAGAAATATCTCACATAAATAATATGACAAACCGTGTTAACCAGGGCTCTACATTTATACTTTTATGTAGAATCCAATTACAACATTGGCTCTTTTGAAAAGTATTCATAATTCATTCTTTATTTTACACCTTAGAGCTAAAATTCCTCTTTGAAGATTTATTTCAATATGAAAATTAATCTTTTTATAATCAAACCAGTTCTTAAAGCAAAGTGGAGAAAAGCTTACAGCCTCTATACCACAGCCTTATGCTCATGCCATAAATAATTTACAGCAAGACGGTTGCTTCTCAGTGGCAGGCTCAGATTCCCATTTTAATCAAAACTGATTTTGAAATCTGTTTCTCAATTCACTTGTGGTCAGGGAGCTTCTCACTAAGTGTGCCTTCAGACTCCTTCATAGAAATGAGCCCTTTCCCAAAACTCCTGAAACATCAGGACATTATTAACCACTGGTAATCATCTTCTTCTACCCTCTGATGGTCTTAACTTCATCAAAGATTAATGTTACGGTGGTGGCATCAGAGGGAAATCATAATCTATAAGCCACAAAACACCAGTGATACTATGTTCACAGAGATTTCCAAATGTGTCAACAGACCTCACAAAGAAAAAAGCTCAGAGAATCACTGAACAACCTAAACACACAAACTCATAACCAGACACATAAAAACTAACCCATAAACGACAGTACGAAGCCAGTGTTTATTACTGTGCTTCTAATCTCCAAGCTGTGTCACTAGGACTTCTGAGCTTTACTCTGGGGAAGGCAACATAGGTAAGTCTTTAACACTCTTGTTGTTTCCACAAGCAGTCTGGATTCTCCTCAATTAAACAGTGGGTAAATGGGGTGCCAGACTGCTCATAGTAGGGATTTCCAAAACTTTTGATAAGCACCATGCTCTGAGTCTGGGTACTGGCTAGGCAGACAAAACTGTGCCAGAGAGCACCACGAGCTTCGCGGGCCCGCTCTGCTGGCACACTCCCGGCTCTGGCTCTGCAGGTGGAATGCCTGGCACCACGAGCTTCGCGGGCCCGCTCTGCTGGCACACTCCCGGCTCTGGCTCTGCAGGTGGAATACCTGTGGGCTGCACATGGTCTCAGCCTTTTGCATTAGCGGAGAAACGACACAATTGCCAAACTGAGGGCAGAGACTCAAAAGGCTTCCCACACTCATGAAATCCTCCTGGCATTGAGAATATTACTGATTTTTGCTTAAGGTGGCTTATATCCAGGTGGGCTAGAATTGAAAAGAATATTTTATAAGATAGCAATCATGAGAGAGTCCTTGAATTTTCAATGATTTTGATGTTAGCCTCCTTTCTGAGGCATGTGGAATTCTAGCAAAATTAAGATAAAAAAAATAAAGATCTAGAAAATCCCCTGTGGACGGGCCTACATTGTTTTTCACCCTACCTTCTTCCCCTGCTACCCTTATTTACCCTTCACCTTTGGGCCCTGTATCCCAAAAAAAAGGTTAGAGGCAGTTAAATCAGGTCGAGGTCCAATA
>CAUYPK010142515.1:0-17758 GCA_963574355.1 Loris lydekkerianus
TCAAAGAAGCATTTGAGCTGTTTGATCGAGTAGGAGATGGTAAGATCCTGTACAGCCAGTGTGGAGATGTGATGAGGGCCCTGGGCCAGAACCCCACCAACGCCGAGGTGCTCAAGGTCCTAGGGAACCCCAAAAGTGACGAGCTGAAGTCCCGGCGTGTGGACTTTGAGACTTTCCTGCCCATGCTCCAGGCAGTGGCCAAGAACCGGGACCAAGGCACATATCAAGACTACTTGGAGGGGCTTCGTGTGTTTGACAAAGAGGAGAATGGCAAAGTCATGGGAGCAGAGCTCAGACATGTCCTCACCACCCTGGGGGAGAGGATGACTGAGGAGGAGGTGGAGACTGTTCTGGCAGGACATGAGGACAGCAATGGTTGCATCAACTATGAGGCCTTCCTGAAACACATCCTAAGCGTCTGAGCTCTGCGGGTGGGTGGCTCTCCCACCCCTCCTGTCTCGAGAGACCCAGCGGGCCCCTGCAAGCGGAAGCACGTTCCAGCCACCAGGAGGCCACCTATTGTTTCAAAATAAAGATGCGGTTCCTCCCTTGGAAAAAAAAAAAAAAAAAAAAAAAAAAAAAAAGGCAGCCTCTGGATTTGACCCATGGGGTGTATATTAGTCTTTTCAGGCTACTGTTACAAAATACCTTAGACTGGGTAATTTATAAAAAGGAAAAACTGAAGGGCGGCCCTGTGGTTCAAGGAGTAGGGCACCAGCCCCATATGCTGGAGGTGGTGGGTTCAAACCCAGCCCCGGCCAAAAACTGCAAAAAAAAAACACCAAAAACAAAAACAAAAACCTGAAGTGTATTGCTTACAGTTCTGGTGACTGGGGAGTGCTAGTCCAAGGCATACGCTAATTTGGTGTCTGATGAGGGCTCATTTCTTGAAGAAGGAACCTTTTATGGGTCTCGCATGGCAGAAGGGGAAGCGTGTGGTCATGAGGCTCTTCTATAAGGATGCTGATCCCTTCCATGAGAGCAAAGCCCTCATAAATTAATCACTTCCCAAAAGGTCTCATCTCCAACACCACCACGATGGGGATTAGGCTTCCACCTGAATTTTGGAAGAACGCATTCAGACCATAGCTGAGTAGTGTGCCGGTCCCTGGCCTAGAGTACTTGCAGCACGGTCATGAGAGATCAGCCTGGAAAGTTAGATAAAAGTCATGTTGTGAAAGGTCTCAAATGCCTGCCTTAAAGATACATCGTATTTTAAAAAATAATAAGTTTCTTGAGCATAAACTGGATCATCTGAGGTCCTGAGGTTTATTGTCAAGGTTTAGAGGGTACTGGTGAAAAACAGGGAGCAACAGTGAGGAAAGAGAACTGGCGTTGAGATGCATGTAGGAGTGCTGGTATCCATCCTTCCAGAATCTTCCCTTTTGTCCTGTACTCCCCTCCCATGCTCAGGGTGCTAAGGGCCCTCACCCTCTCTTAAGCAGACTCAAGGCGCTGTTCTTTCGTTCTTTCGCCTTTCCCACAGAGGAAAGATAATTAATGACCACCTTCCCCAACCCTGTGCAGGATGGCTCTGCTGGCCATGGAGGTTTAATTCCACCAGGGCCCAAGAGGTCCTTAGCAGCTTTGCTCCCAGAATTCCTTCCAGATTCCAGCACCTGCAGAGCTTAATCTTTGGGGAGTTGGAAGGGGCAGCAGTTAGCCTTCTGCCATCACCTACATGTCTCCCAAACCCTCTGGCATGTGCAGGTCACCTTTCCATCGAATATCTCAATAGAACAACTTGAGATGTTCCCTCCCACTGCAGGAAACTCAGCTTCCGAGATTCCAAGACAGCAAGAATGTCTAGATCAGCAGTTCTCAACCTGTGGGTCGCGACCCTTTTGGGGGTCAAACGACCTTTTCACAGGGGTTGCCTAAATACATCCTGCATATCAGACATTTATATTATGATTCATAACAGTAGCAAAATTACAGTTATGAAGTAGCAACAAAAATAATTTTATGGTTGGAGGTCACTACAACATGAGGAACTGTATTAAAAGTCACAGCACTAGGAAGGTTGAGAACCTCTAGTCTAGGTTCTCCTGGTCAGATCTTGCCGCAAGCAAGGTCCTGCTCTGGGAAGAAGTCCTGTTCCTCTCTGTCTGGCTTTCAGGCCTTTCTGGCATCCTGCAAACTCTGTTCAGTCCTGGGTACGCCTTCCTCTTCAGTCCTGGATATGCCCCTTCTCTTCATTCCCAGCACAAAGCTGCGCCCTGCACGCATGCTTACTGTCAACGCCACGCACAGTCTCTCAACTCACACATCTGATGCACAAAACTTCTGGCACACCCCAAAACTCAGTAATCGAGGCAAATAATATTTTGGTGCAGTGTTTTTATTTAAAAAAATCAAAATTAGGGCAGCCCCTGTGGTTCAGTGGGTAGGGCGTCAGACCCATATACCAAGGTTGGCGGGTTGGAACCTGGGCCCTGGTCAAACTGCAACAAAAAATAGCCAGGTGTTGTGGCTGGTGCCTGTAGTCCCAGCTACTTGGGAGGCTGAGGCAAGAGAATCACTTAAGCCCAAGAGTTTGAGGTTGCTGTGAGCTGTAACTCCACAGCACTCTACTGAGGGCAACATAGTGAGACTCTATCTCAAAAAAAAAAAAATAAAAATAAAAATTAATGACCAAAATGCAAGATATGCAAAATGTTAAACTTTTAAATGAAGACGAGGTTGATGTTACTGCTTTTTCCTTTTGCCTCTGGGTTCAAGGTGGCTTCTTGGCAGGGCGCCCTTACTGACCCTATTGTTATCTCCATCCCTAAGGTCTTGGGTGCCCCTCTAACTTTGTGCCCGAGGCGTGCACCTTTCTCACCTCACCCCAGACCCAGCTCTGAGGGAACAAGCTCAACTCCACTTAGGAGGCCACTTCTTAACATTTTCTTCTCGTTTCCAGTAGAAGGAATTTCTACTGTGCAGTCCAGCCCAACACCTTGTCCTGGGGCCTGTTTTCCCAGCCAATACCTTCTTTCCTCTCTTTTCTGCTCTGAAGTTTATGCCTTTCCATCTTTGAGACCCCAGACTATCTTCCTTGGAAAGTGAGTGGGGGAACTTTAAAATCCTAATACTCCACTCCCCTTCATTAACTCTTTCCTTTCCCCTTGTGGTCGTCTTACATTCTGCACATGTTATTTACATTATCTTGTCATTGTCTTTCCATGGCTCTTGCCCCCACTTTCGACCAGAAAGCAAGATTCATGAATGCTGGGATGTTTTTCTCTTTTGTTTACAACCATGAACAATTCCTGGCACTCAGATGCTTATTGAGTAAGTATTCAGTAAACATTTGTTGAATGAGTAACAGTTTCATTCCTTTTTATTTCATCTTTCCCTTCCCAGACTTGATCTTGCCTTAATAGCTAAAAGAGGGTTAAATCTTTGTTTTTTGGAGGGGAGTGTTAAATCTTTTTCCTAAGAGAAAGGACCATCTCCTTTGGGCCTCCACCCTCAGCCATGCAAAAAAAACACCAGAAGCTTTGAAATTATAGTTATTATTTAAAAGTCTGAGCTAGGCAATAAAAAATAATTCTATTTTCAGAGAAAACTATACGATTTTCAAGATATGTTGTATATTTTTCCCCCTTAGGAGTGATATCCATGGGAATGTGTGATTTCCATGTAATTTTTTTTTTATTTCCATGTAATTTTAATCAATACTGATTCTTTCTGTGACCTTAGCAAGATAAAGTCATAGCTTTGGTTATTCTGTCTATAAAATAGGTATGTTGATTCCAGCACCACCACCCTCACAAAGTTGCTGTGAAGCTTAAACAAAAAGCTGACGATATGGCTGGAGAAGCTTTGGGAAGTGTAAATTGCCTTGCAGATACAGAGGTGTGTAAATCTCATTAACACCCGGCTAAGGCAGAGCTAGGGGTCGCCTGATACAGACCATGGTGGAAGTGATCATCTGGTTCTGACTTCATTTTACAGATGGAGAAACTGAGGCCCAGAGTGGTGAGAAACTCTCTAACACGGGAGAGTTTGGGGCAGAAGCCAGGTATCTGGGCTCCCAGCATGTCTCTGAACTCTTTGCGTCTCTCAGCTGCCAATTCTGTAAGAACAAGGATCCTGGTGATTTAGGGCCCAGGTCAAAATCACCATGGCTGAAAGGGAATTCCTGACTTTCAGATGTCCTTGGGAATCCCAAGCCTTCCCAAACAGCTTAGGGAGGGATTTTAAATAAAATCCTTCACCATCCCTTCCATTTCTTAGTGGCCTCTGAATGAGAGTCTCACACATATTTCATTGTCCTTCCTTGTCCCCTGTCCTCTGCTGTGTGTGTTCCAGGAGCAGGTTATGACTGAAACCTCTGTGAGGCACAGGGTGTAAATCTTCCTGAGTGAGAACTGCGCCTTGGGGGCGAGGTCATCATATTAGCACAATCTCCATATGAAGTGTGGTCATCACAGGAGGAAACTGGGCCCTGAGAAAGACAGGGGGACACAGAGAGATTAATTTCTCCAATGTCATTCTTCCCATGTGTTCCTTAATGACTGAAATTTACATGTGTGGGGGAAAACCACAATTTCTCCTGGAAGGCAGAGAGCAGACTGTTTCCGCAAGTGGGGGCATCCACGGGGCTCCATATTCATCTCACTCAGACTCTTTTGGCTTCTTGTTGTGTGTGTGGCCGTGACCATGACCACAGACTGTAATCTGTGCCTTTGTGTGTCTGTGATAGTGTTCCTGGGATTAGTGTGTGTGTGTGTATATTGTCACTGCTTCTTTGTGACTAACTGCAGAGCAATGTATGTTTCTTAAAAAATATACATTTCTCATTTTTCTGCATAAATTATGCCATGTAAAAGGCCATCCGGGCTCAGTTTTAGCATCTCTTTTCTATAAAGCACTGTTATCAGAGCCTGGTCCCAAAACTAGTCCCAGGAGAGGCTTTTCCCATATTCTTTGTCAAATGAAATGTCACCAACTCACCAAATGATGAGAAGGAGAATTTTTCTTGTTTATTTCCCAAGAGAGGCAAGACAGAAGCAGCTCGGCCTCTTCACACCTTCTCCCTGGCTAGACGAGCAGGCAGGCAGGTGGGCAGGTGCGCAGGTGTCAAGGAGCTGTGCTGGAGAGGCCACGTAACACACCCTGGGGCTCTGCTCTTTCTCTTCTCCCCTTAAATAGCTTTGTGTCTTTAGGCAAGTCACTTAGCTTTTGTAACTTCAGCTTTCCCTTTTTAGAAATGGGACTAATAATACCTGCTTTATAGGGTTGTTTTAAGGTTTAAATAATAAATTGGACAATATAGTTCCTTATAAACGTGATGGGTAAGTGATGTGTTATACACTCTGCATGTCCTCTGCTGAATATATCCATTTATTCATTCCATCCAACAAATGTTTGTTTCTTTGTTTTTTTGTTTCACTCTGTCACCCTGGGTGGAGTGCTGTGGCATCATAGCTCACAGCAACCTCAAACTCTTGGGCTCAAATGATCTTCTTGCCTCAGCCTCCTGAGTAGCTGGGACTACATGTACCTGTCACAGAACCCAACTATTTTTAGAGACAAGGTCTCATCCTTGCTCAGGCTGTCTGGAACTCCTGAGCTCAAGCAATCCACCTGCCTCAGCCTCCCAAAGTGCAAAGATTACAAGTATGAGCCACACTTGATTCAGCAAATATTTGGGAAGCTCTGCACCAATGACAGCATGCAGTCCACTCTTCAAAGCAATTTTGGGACTCTTTTTCTGGAATGATCATTAGAACTGTCATAGGAAGGTCTGGCAATTAAAGCCCTAAACTTACCACTATGTGCGTAGGTTGGCAGTACTGTACGAACAACTCAGAAAGGTTTCATAACCTTGGTATATCTGTTTCTCACAGCTGTCTTTGTGTCAACATGTGGAGGTGTCTTGCTGAGTGGCATTCATTATTTCTTTTTTCAGATTAATATAAGGATACAATTAGATTACATTTTTTGGTATTTGTTAGGTTAAGTGTTCATTATTATTGTTGAATGTTTTTGAGTGCCATACTACAAAAGCGCTGATGGCTGTTCCAGGAAAAGAGTTCTAAAATTGCTTTGAAGGGTGGACTAGGCACTGCCATTGGTGCATAGCTTCCCAATGGGAATACTTCAAAGGTGATCATAGTGATATTTAGCAGTGAGGTATGTAGCACTTTTTCTAGGATGAATTTATGAGCTTAATTGTCAGACCTCATATATTAGACTTTGGGGAGCTCTGTAGGTTGGAGATTCCATTCAGAATTATGTAATCTAGTGGGGTAGACCGACTGGCACACAATCACAATTTGGTGGGATAAGAGTGAAGATAACTGTTCATGGGATGCTGTAAACTCCTGAAACATTCCCGTGGCAGCCTGTGGAGAATGGAGCAGGCCACAACCCATCAGGACGCTATTGGTGAGCTTAGGTGTGGCATGGGGGACAGAGAAGAGGGAAGCATAGCTCATTGCACCTAGGGTGGGGCAAAATAAGAGGTTAGATTGTACCCAGATGCTCTTACCTTTACCTGCTTAAGGGGAGGGTTTTGGGGTGCTGGAATGAGGCCTCATAACCCAGGGTGGTAAGCAGCCTGGTGGGTGGGGAGGGGAAGAGGGGCTCAGAGGCTAGAGGGTCTGACTGCTGGGGAAAGGGTAGGAGGGGAGGAGTCTAAGAAGGAAACTGAGCCACACTTAGCAAGGAGAGGCAGAAACAGACAGAGCCTTGGAGAGATTTCCAGTGTCAGAGTCTTCTTCTAGTGGGGATGATGGTTTCTCCAAGAAAGAAAATCCTTCTGAGCAAGTTAGGGACTTCCTTATAGCCATGCACTTGGTCTTAGGAATATTTGCTTTCTGTTATGGATTCCCAACCACCAGTCTCTCCCCCAAGTCAGAGGGAAAGTGTGTGTGTGTGGTCAAACTCTGCCCAGGTCCTTGCCTGCTTTGGGCATTTCTGCTTGTCCACTCTTTTCCTCTTTCCCTAGTTTGATGAAAACACACTGCCTGAGGCTATGTCTGAGCTGGAAACACAAAGTGAGGGGTACAGAGCTCCCTCACTCTGGAAGCTCAGGCCTCAGTGGAAGGAACATACATAGGAGGAAATAATAATAATTCAATGATAATACCCAGAGTTCATGGCTAAGAACTTCAGACTTATCTTGGAGATATGGCTCCAGGTAGTAGCGTTATAGCAAAAAGGGAACAACTAACCCCATATAGGACAGGAGGGCCTTGAGAGGAAACCTCACAGAGCTATCTTAAAAGATAAGCAGAATTTTGCTAAATGAGAGCTAAACAAGGTATTATTACTATGATTATCATTGGTGACAGTTGTCACTATTTTTATTTATTTATTTATTTTGGGAGACAGAGACTCACTTTGTTGCCCTCAGTAGAGTACTGTGGTGCCATAGTTCACAGCAACCTCACAGCAACTCTTGTGCTTAAGCAATTCTCTTGCCTCAGCCTCCCAAGTAGCTGGGACTATAGGCACTTGACACAACACCTTGCTATCTTTTAGAAACAGGGTCTTGCTCTTGCTCAGGCTGGTCTTCATCTCCTGAGCTCAAGCAATCTGCCCATCTCAGCCTCCCAGAGTGCTGGGATTACAGGCATGAGCCACCATGCCC
This sequence comes from Loris lydekkerianus, assembly GCA_963574355.1. Taxonomy (NCBI): domain Eukaryota; kingdom Metazoa; phylum Chordata; class Mammalia; order Primates; family Lorisidae; genus Loris; species Loris lydekkerianus. The sequence goes on from CAUYPK010142515.1 coordinate 7,589, forward strand.
AGTTCTATTTTATTTTTTTTGAGACAGAGTCTCACTCTATCTCCCTGGGTAGAGTGCTGTGGCATCATCATAACTCACAGCAACCTCAAACTCTTGGGCTCAGGCTATCCTTCTGCCTACTGTAGTGCCAAGTAGTTGGGACTACAGGCACCTGCCACAACACCTTGCTAGTTCTTCTTCTTTTTTTTTTTTTTATTATAACTCTTTTTTTAACTTTTTTTTTTTTTTTTTGAGACAGAGTCTTGCTTTGTCACCCCCTGGTAGAGTGCTGTGGCATCATAGCTCACAGTAACCTCAGACTTTTGGGATCAAATGATTCTCTTGCCTTGGCCTCCCAAATAGCTGAGACTACAGAAGCCCACCACAGCACCTGGCTATTTTTAGAGATGGGATCTCGCTCTAGCTCAGGCTGGTCTTAAACTTGTGAACTCAGGCCCACCTTGGCCTCCTAGAGTGCTGGGATTACAGGCATGAGCCACCGCGCCCAGCCCCTAGTTCTTCTATTTTTAAAAGAGACGGAGTCTTACTCTTGCTCAGGCTGGTCTTGAACTCCTGAGCTCGTGTGATCACCTGCCTTGGCCTCCCACAGTGCTAGGATTATAAGCAGAAGCCACCACGCCCAGACATTTATTAAAGCTTTAGTCTGTGTCATTGCTCAGCCTTTTCCTATCTGCTAGGCACATCCTGTGTGTGATGTAATATGCGAAATCCCATAAAATCCTAAGGAACATCCTGTGAGGTAAGTATTATTATTCCCATTTTATAGAAATAGGAAAACTGAAACTCATACAGGTCACACAGCTAGAAAGAGGGAAACCTAGGATGTGAATCCAAATGTGTCTGACTTTGAAGCCTTTTCCATGCCATGGTATGTCATATTATCTCTCCCACATTCACTTAACATCAGTGCAAGAAGCATGTGAAACCACACCCGGTTTAGTCAAAAGCTCTCAATTCCAGGATGTGTTGAAACACAGAGAAGTGTAATGCCTTGGGCAATGAAGAACAGTGATAACTAAAGAGGCAAACTCTCAGCTGAACGGTTTCAGCATCAGTAGCGGCTCCTCTTCACATGACAAGAATAATACTTGTGATTATCTACCCAGGCACAGTACCAACCCAGGTGTGTGTGGAGGGAAGAAGAGAGATGTAAGGCACGAGTCTTGCCCACAGAAGTTTATGATTCCATTGAGGAGATTGACATTAACACAAAAAGCAGAGGTTCACAAAATAGAGTAAGATTAAGGTCTAATCATAGGGTGTGGGGTGCAGGAGGCTGATTTGAGCTGGTCGTTGCAGATTGGATTGGACCCACATGGCAGAAAGGAAAGAGCGGCGTGATGGCTTGTGCACGGAGGGACAGACAGAGCTCAAACACAGTGTGTGCTGGGTTGTGAGACGGGGCAGACCGGGCTGGCTGGAGAAAAAGTTCAGATTTGAAAGTAGCAGGTGATTCGGTAAGAGGGATGAGAGGGTCAGACTGATTATGAAGGACAAGGATGGAGGCTAAGAATTGTGGATTTTGTCTTCTTAGGCCCAGGTAAGCCATTATGAACTTTTGAGCAGGGGAGAAACAGCACAAACAAGGCTTAACTTCCAAAGAGCTCCCTCTCCCTACAGGAAAAGAATCCAGTCTCTCTGGGATCAGCCTCGTTGCTTTGGTGAAATTTGAGGCTTTCTCTGGGATGATAACTGTGTTCAATAGCTGATCAAGAGTTGTCAGAGGATGCGATAGGAGAGTGTCACACTGTCAGGTCCAGCCTCTTGTTTACAGATGATGATGATGAAGATCAATTGGTGATGGATTTTGTCTGATAGCACAGAGCCAGCCTTAGCAGGGAGGTGGCAGGAGCCTAAAGACTCATAGATGCCTACTGTTGGGCAACTGCTGGAGCATCCTTGTAGCCAAACCGCACTATTTTTTCTTTTATTTTGAGACGGAATCTTACTTTGTCACACTTGGTAGAGTGTCATGGCATCATAGGTCACAGCAACCTCAAACTCTTGGGCTCAAGTGATCCTCTTGCCTCAGCCTCCTGAATAGCTGGGACTACAGGCACCCACCATAACACCCAACTAGTTTTGTTTGTTTTAAGAGATGGGGTCTTGCTCTTACTCTGGCTAGTCTTGAACTCATGAGCTTAAGCAATCAACCTCCCTCGGCCTCCCAGAGTGCTAGGATTACAGGCATGAACCATCACGCCTGGCCTCAAACTTCACTTCATCGTGCACGTACGGAAGAAGGGCAATTGGGTAGGCTGCAGAGGAAGGACAGACTCTTTTGAGGCTCTTGCATCAAGCAGAACAAAGATGATGGTTTTGCTTTTAGGACAGGTGTCAGAGTAGGGTGACTTCCCCAAAGTGGAAAGAGGACAGGTGTTTGGTTTGAGCCTCTGGCCAGAGATCCGGAGGCTCAGTCTTCACCACTAAGTGTCCTACTCATCTGCAAAAAGCCCAAGTGCAAGTTGGCAGAACAGAAGTGTTCTCTGGGAAAGACTGCCCATCCTCGGCCCGGGTGGAATGAACTTAGGTACGCAAGGAAGGCTTTCTGTTCCTTGTCTTTTAACAAATCTGGGCCATGAGGTCCCATAGACCCGTGTCTTCCCATCCATCCATCTCTCTGTGTGTCTGTCTGCTTCCACGGCCTGGCCATGCTTGCAGTAGCCTTACAAAGGAGAAGGCCTCTGTATATGCTGGGGTCTCTCTGGCTGAGATCTAGAGAAGTGTGCGTGGCTTGAGTCGGGAGGGCCAGTGGTTCACAGAGGCTGGGGGCTGGAAGAATGGCCGTGGCCAGTGGGGGATCTCCTCCTCCCTCCCTGTCAGCCTGGCTAGCTGTCATGTGAGTGGCCTCCCTTACACTCAGTGGAATAGCTGGCAGTGACAGAAAGGAGATTACAGGCTGTATTTCTGCCTTAAAGCCTTCTCTAGGCTGTTGGGAAACAAGCAGAACTAGGTAGTTGTCAGTTCTAGGAAAGGAGAAATCATGTATATTGTAGCCCTGAAGCGGTAGCCTGTGTGGGGGCATTCTGGTGTCACCTCTGATTGTCTTTCCTCCCTCAAAAGTGTATTTTATTAATCCCTGAGTGGAGTGGGGAGTGGTGTCAGCTTCTCTTCCCTAATACTGGTATGATTACTCTCCGAGGAATTCCAGCTCCTGGATGCTGTCTTGGAGTTGGGGCAGGCAGAGACTTAGCTAGAGCAGAAAGACAACAGGCACAACACGGGGCTGTGGCAAGATGCCAGAGGGAGCCCTGACCCCACAGTGATGAGAGAGAGGCAGAGGCTGAAGGACACTCCAGGGCTTCCTGCCTTCCCCAGCACTGACCCAGGCCCTCTTCCTGGCTCCTGCCACTGGGGCTTTGGCTGAGAAGGGGACCTTGAGGCTACAGTCAGAGCAGCATGGTATACACATCACAGGTTACAGTTATTTCTTTACCTTCTGTCTTCCCCACTGGACTGTGAGCACCTTGAAGACAGAGAGAGAAGGAGGGGGTGAGGGAGAGAGAGCGTATTTCATCTTTGATGCTTTGATATGCTCAGGCCCCAGAACCTGGTAGATTCTTAATACATGGGGGGATAAATTAAAGCAATTTGCACCTGCCCAGAAGAGGGAGGAAGGAGTCATAAAAAACTACCTAAGAACAGACCTCTAGTCTGCCAAGTCTGGCTCAGGCTGATGTTAGCAAAGCTCCCAGGAATGGCCCCACCCCTCCACCCGGCGTACACCCACCTCTGCCTTCTTCAGGGAGTCCAACATTGATTTAGCACTTACTACCTAAAGCATTCACTTTGGATGCATAAGAAATACAAGAGTGAAAAAAAGAGGGGAGCTTGGAAGAGCAAGATGTCTGGAGTTTGAAGACAGACCACTTGCTGAGTGTTTTCTTAGGCAGGCCCTGTACTTGACTTACCCAAGCCTCATTACCCACGTCTTATAAACAACTACCTGGCAAGGAAAAAGGCATCTCTCATCTGCTGCTGATAGGCTATAAATGGGTGTGGTCTTCCTGCAATTAATTTGTAAAAATTCCTTAACATGAACATATCTTTGGACCTAGCAATTACCCATGTAGAAAATTATCCCAAGAAAATGATTGAATCTACAGCAAAAGTTCACTAGAAGAATAGTCATGATTTAGTCCCTATTTTGTTATAATAGCAAAAACTGGAAATAATCTAAACAAGAAATGTCAAAACTTTGAGTAATTATAGTACATCCATACATGGAATGCCATAGTCATTAAAACTATTATTTATATTTTTAAGGAAAAAGTGTTTACTCCAGGTAGTAATTGTGGTTTATCTTTGTATTGTAGGATTACAACTTAACATTCCCTCCTCTTTTTTATCTATTTTCCACAATAATATTTGTTATTTTATAAAGGTAATAAAATTATTATATTAAAATGCCTACTTCTAAAGTTTACTTTAAGAGTTAACAAGATATTACGTGTGAAAGTATTTTACAAACTGAAAATTTATACAGATAGAAGATAGGGTTTCTGTCCCTGAGGAGCTTACAGTTTGGGAGGAGATGAAAGATACCCAAGATAACAATAGCATGAGACCGAATGTGACAAGAGCTTTCAGAGAATGACAAACAGCATGTTACTTGGAAGCACAGAGGAGGAAAAATTACTCAGGCTGTAGAGGCAGAAGCCAGAATGTTTGAGCAAACATTGAAGTATGATGGTTAGGATCTTCTTGACAGATAGAAACATAGATAGAGGGCATTGAAGGAAGAAGGAAGGTGTGGGGTGGGTTTGGGAATGGGAAGTGCTATGTGTGGCTGGAGGGTGGAGAGCCCCTGGTGCAAGGTATAAGGTGAGTCTGGAAAGACAGAGGCCAAGTCCAGGCAGCCTGAAGGCTGTACTTGATATAATCAGTATGCATTTGCTAAGTGTCTTGTATAAGCAAGGAGCCATCGAAAATTCTGGAGTGGGTCAAGTATCTCAAGAATGGGAGAAAAAGTATCCAATGTACTCAGCCCTACTATGAAACTAATTTATGGCTTTCATATGAAAGCTATAACCCAGTTATAACCTAAGAATATGGGGAAGGGGGAGAGGGAGGGGAGGGGCGGGGGGGAGGATGGGCGGAGGGAGGGTGATTGGTGGGATCACACTTACGGTGCATCTTACAAGGGCACATGTGAAACTTACTAAATGTAGAATATAAATGTCTTAACACAATAACTAAGAAAATGCCAGGAAGGCTATGTTAACCAGTGTGATGAAAATATGTCAAATGGTCTATAATGGGCAGTGTATGGTGCCCCATGATTGCATTAATGTACACAGCTATGATTTAATAATTAAAAAGAAAAAGAAAATTCTGGAGTAGGTGATGACACAGCTGTAAGAGCCTCAAGGGCAGCGCCTGGCAGGACTGGGTCCTTAAGGAACATGAATAAAGTCACCTGCCTGGAAGCTCAGTCTGGAAGAAGCAGTGTACAGATGTGCAGGGGGGCTGACGGTGGGGGTGAGGAGGGGTTGTGCCTGGCATGGCCAGGGAGAAGGGTCCTTTCTACATCATGCCACAGGGAATGGAAAGGAGGGGAGATGATCTTGGCCCTGACTGGAGAGGGATGAAAAGTGGGATAGGGATGGAGATGTGAAATTTAGGTGGGGCTGCAGCAGAGAGGAGTCAGACAGACCACCAGCTTTGCTCCAGGTGTCCAGAGAACTGGGAGTGGTCCTAGAGTCACAGACAAGTCGTGTGGAGGAGGAGTGAGATAAGAGGAATCCAGTGCTCCCTAGATGGTTCAGACCTCTCAGGCTCCTCTGAGCAGCTGCCCCAGGGGAGCCTGAGATTCTGGCTGTCTTGAATGTGTCTTCATATCCCTTATTTCCTCTTGGAAGGAGTCTGAGGTGTGGAAAAGGGTGGGGGATTTTGTTTCAATCCAGAGAGCTTTTGTTAATGGAGATTCATGAACCACCCTGCCTGCTCTTGGAGCTTCTCTCAGTTGGTGGCATCCTCCCAGCACACCTACTTCCTCTGTCCTGCAACTGGGAGTTCAAACCTCCCTCAAGACCCCTCTGCTATCTGCCTGCCGCTATCACCTCCCAGCAGCACATGCAGCAGCACATGCGCAGGTGTGTGGGCACTCTCACGCTCACACTCACACTCACACTCACACACACCCCGGCAGGGAGGTGGGAAAGTCTACATTTCCATTTCCTGGCTGCAGCTCCCAGCCTGGGCCACTGTTTAGCTCCTCCTGTTGTCATGTCACTAGTTAATTACATTCTTTACTGAGGTGCAAATGTGTTTTTACAAGGAGACTAAGATGGTGTTAACTAGGAAGGAACTGTTAATGTTAAAGATGCATTTGCCTCTGGTCCCAAGCTGGTGGTGCTCTGGCCTGGAGGTGCTCCCTGGTGCTGCTATGGAAGTGCAGCCCGGGACTCAGGCCAGACCCTCTGCCCACACCCTGCAGTCCTGGCTCTAAGCACAGCCTCACTGGAGTCAAATTAGCAACTCATCCGCATGGAGAAATTGATGGGATTGTTTGAGAAATGTCTGGCCAGACCTTAGGACAGTGCTGACCACCCAACCTCCATTTGTCGACATCTTGGTCCATTTCAAATATTGAGAAGCAAAATTAATTCATTTTATTCTAAAAATAAGTAAGTTGTGCAGCCAAAGCCACCTTTAGGCCATGGCTGTGTTTCACTGCTAATTGCTGCTTTGGGTCCATTCTCCTAGAGCAGGTGTTCTCAAACTGCGGCCCGCGGGCCACATGAAGCAGTATGAATTGTATTTGTTCCCGTTTTGTTTTTTACTTCAAAATAAGATATGTGCAGTGTGCATAGAAATTTGTTCATAGTTTTTTTTTTTTTTTTTAAACTATAGTCCGGCCCTCCAATGGTCTGAGGGACAGTGAATTGGCCCCCTGCTTAAAAAGTTTGAGGACACCTGCCCTAGAGTCTTCCTTCCTGCTGCCCTCAGACGTCTTCCCCTCCCTCTCCCGGCCCATCAGTGTCTCTCCAGACCCCCAGCCAAAGCCTGCCCTCCATCACATGGACCTGGAACTTACCTGCATACTTGAAAAAGCTACCAACGCTCCCTCCTTCCCCTGAATTTGTCAATGTCTTAAAATAAGATGTCAGCTGTGGTCTTCCCAGCACCCAGAAATCACTCATGGATACCTGCCCCCACTTGGGGAGAGGGCAACCAGCAACTAGACAGGCAACGACAGGCACTTTCATCTGTGACAAAGATTTGGGCTTTATGATGGCTTGGTTGGCAAATCTGGATGGGCACAGTGTTCAGGAGCTCAGGAGTTCCAGTGACCTTGTCTCTACTAAAATAGAAAAACTAGCCTGGCACTATGGTGAGCACCTGTAGTCCCAGCTACTTGGGAGGCTAAGGCAAGAGGATCTCTTGAGCCTAGGAGTTTGAAGTTGCTGTGAGCTATGACATCACGACACTCTACCTAGGGGGATGGAGTGAGACTGTCTCAAAAAAAAAAAAAAAAGACAAGGTAGATATGGTGGGAATGTCTGCAGAGGAAAAAGAATACATCCCTTGTAGAACAGGAGAAATAGAAGTGGGGGTGAACAGAGCCCTGGGGTCCCCCTCCTCTGATGCCCCCTCACCCCCAGCCTCTTGCCTTCCCTGCTGAGAGCTTTCTGCCCTTTTTTGCAGGTGTTTTGTCTGTAGCTGACAGGAAGAATTTCTGGCCCAGCTGGAAGTGAGAGGAGGGGAGTGAGTCTCCTAAGGAACATCCCAGAGGCTGCAGGGATCACCCTAACAGTAGGAAATGCTTTTCTGTCCTTTAACACATTGTTAAATCCCCCAGGCAGATTAGTTTTTCTCCTGAAAGCCTCTGGAACCAGCTCGTGGCATGAGCGACATTTAGCATATACAACCTTGTTTTTCATGTCTTTGTGTTGCCCCCCTTAGTCCTTTGAGGGGGGCCCCTAGGTCTTTCCCCTGGATTCTGTGGATAATTAATTGTCATTGATATGGATGGATGGGGTATCGTGTACCCCCTTGATGATGATATTTGTACAACTCTCTGGAGCAAGCATTATCATCTAAAAATGACGTGGGGATGAGGTGTTAAGATGCAGTTCCTGGACCCCACCACCAGAAATTCTCATTCTGGGAGTCAGGCCCAAGACTCAGGAATGTGCACCCAAGGGGTTTTGACGAACTCTGAGGAAACCGCAGCCCAGGTGTTTCTGATGAACTCTGAAAACTAATTCTTCAGAATGTATAAAGCCTTTTAAATAGAAAATCTCATTTAATCTTCTTATCTGATAGGGTTTTTTGGGAGTCCCCTTAAGTAACTTCATGATCTCACAGACATAAGTAGCAATATTATAGGCAGGGATTTAGAAATCCAGTTATCCAAAACAACCCTTTTTTTCTTTCCAGTATGCCAGGATAAGGGCTGGATCTGTTATGGTGAGATTGGGCCCCAACTCCCAAGGACCCTGCCCAGGATTTTGTAAGTTTCCCTGATGTCTCAGGACCACTATGACCTTATAGTTCATCAGCCTTCATTTTGGGGGCAGTAATCATTACTAGATTCCTCACAAAAGCTGGTTGTCCTGGAGAGAGGGAGCTCACTGCAAAGACAAACGCTCCTTCCCGGGCCCAGCTCCCTAAACAGTAGGTAGCACAGCTGTGGATATTCACAGGGGACCATGTATCTGAGGACAGACTGGCAGCAATGACTGTGCTGCTTCCTGTCTGAGGAGCTCAGTTGTAGGTGCCGTGAGGGTGGGGGCATGGGAGAGCTATGGCCCCTTGAAGTGAGAGCGGAGGGAAGGGTGTTTAGTTTTCTCCAAATGCGGGTTGGGTAATGACCCTCAGGCTCAGGCTGACAATCTTTAACTGCATTCGGAGCTGTGTGCCAGTGACACTGAAGGGAGTTCGCTGTGAACAGTGGCTGTGAGGAGGGCTTGAAGAAGATGAGGAGGAGGTGGAAAGGAAAAAAGGGGGGATGCATGTCCCTTACCTGGTGACCCAGTGTGAAGTCCAGTGACTTTCTCTGGAACTGAAAACACAGCTGAGGCTCTTCCTATTGAACTCCCCAGCAGTGTCCAGCTTCTTTCCAAACTGACACTGAGACTGGATGCTGGAGTCCAAGCAGGGCCTGGGGGACTGGAGGTGGCCCTGCCATCACCTGCATGGTAGAATATGGGCAAAAGGGTTGACCAACTGCTGTCTCCTGCTGTGGCTGTCTCTCTGTAGAATGGATGGCTCTCATGGATGAGCTAGAGGCAACCTCAAATATCACCCCTGATCTTTACCCTCCTCCCCACCCACCACACACACACACACTGACCACTGAAGTATCTTGCCAAGTGAGTAATGGTGTGGCCTGTTCTGGGGACTAAATTCAGTTGACACTATTGGTTGGAGGGGTGCATGCAATTGGCAAGGACAATTTTTGCAGCTAATGCTAGAAGTGTGGCAATCAGAGAAGCCGCCAGCTGTCTCACTTAAATTCTTAGCTCTCTCGCTCTCTTTTTTTAAAATCGTTTTGCTTACATAATCCACCCCCTTTTTATTTTCTAATTCTCTCCTCGCAAAGCTGGCACCAGAGGGGAAGGGCTGGGGTGGAGGGGGTAGCAATTACACATCGGTTTAGGGAGCATTTACATTTTGCAATTACAATTTAAAAATAAGTCTCGCTAATGATCTCCACGTGTAAATGACAAACCCTAACTGACATACACACTCTCCTGGGCCTGCCTGTCTCCCCAGAAGTCAGATGGGGCAGAGGTACCTGGGGAGACTTAGGAAGAGGCTGGGAGCAGCATTGGAGGGGTGACAAGAGTAGTTGACGTGCCTTTGAAGTTGGCAGAGGAAATCTAGAGCTGAGAACCAGGAAACCAAAAACTCTGAACTCCGGGACACCCCCCCGGCCCCCAACACCTGCACTCATGCCCAGTCTAGCCTGACACTGTGGATCTCTGCATCTTCGGGTAGTGCCATCAGTGCCCAGTCTAGCCCGACACTGTGGATCTCTGCATCTTCGGGTAGTGCCATCAGTGCCCAGTCTAGCCCGACACTGCGGATCTCTGCATCTTCGGGTAGTGCCATCAGTGCCCAGTCTAGCCCGACACTGTGGATCTCTGCATCTTCGGGTAGTGCCATCAGTGCCCAGTCTAGCCCGACACTGCGGATCTCTGCATCTTCGGGTAGTGCCAT
>CAUYPK010142517.1:0-14091 GCA_963574355.1 Loris lydekkerianus
ATTGTAAATAAATGGTTAAAAATCCTAAATCCTTATACTCCAAAACCCCTGACTATAAGGATTCAGGATTTATAACCATTTATTTACAAGACTTTACTGCCTTAAATGGGGTTTTCACTTAATTAAATGTGCCATTAAATATTGTGGGTTAAATAGTTCAGTTGAATACAGTTCAGTTCAGCCGCCTACCTCTTCAGCTCACTCGTGACTTGTGGACTGAGCTGAAGCACCGCCCCCTCAAGCAGACGGCAGAAGACAGATGACTGGAGACTAAGTGCATTGGATTAGGTGCTGGCACACGGAGTCAAATAACCTGTATGACCCGAGTATAAGCCGAGTTCGGGTTTTTCGGCACAAATTTTGTGCCGGAAAAAACTCGGCTTATACTCGAGTATATACGGTATGTGACCCTGGTTAGCTGAATGATTCCCCTACAGCCTTTAATTGAGGCCCCACTGCAGAGGAGAAAAGCAAACTCTTCAGTTTGACTTTCAAAGCCTCTCACCCTAGCTCTCTAGTTGTAATTCCCTGGGCTCCTGAGATAACCCCAATGTCACAGTGACTACTCACCATATCCCAATCATACCCTACCCCAGGCCTTGCCTACGTGGTGATCCTGCTGTTGGCACTGCCAGAAGGGTCCATCTTGGCATCTCTGCTTTTTCATTCCCCACATCCTAGCTCCTCCAAGAAGTCTTCCAGCATCCCACAAATCAGAAAAAATGCTTCCTGAGATATTTACTCCCCATCATCTCCACCAAATCCAGAGTGGCATGTGGGAAGGGCAATGTAAACCACCCATACAGAAATTATCTCACCATCCCATTTGCCCTCTGGTGGTGCCACTCCTCAGAACCCTCCCTGGCCAGTTTTGTAATATAACTATTTCTTCTCCAAATTGAACCACTGAAGATAAGAGGCTAGGACTCGTGACTTGATATAGTGGAAAAAGCATTTTGGCAGATCACAGAACCTTAATTTGAGACTCAACCCCTTCACTGAACCCACATGAGTCTGGGCTGATTCCTATCTGAGTGTCAGTTTTCCTATTTCCAATACGTGAAACTCATTCCTTTTTCTTCATTAAGTAAGTTAAGAAGCTTGTATGAGAACATGTTTGAGCTGCAGTCTGTGCTATCTGTTGGGGCTACACAGATGGAGGTGACACAGACTGTTCTCAAGGCACCATTATCTTCTTGAGCAGAGGGACAATCCGTCCCTCCAGGACACGGGGCCACAGGGAACAGACCACTGCAGCAGAAGGGGAAACAGAAGCCATGGGGGGAAGCCCACACACGAGGTTGGACAATTAGGTTCACCAACTCATCCTAGAAGGATTTCTACACACCTTATTGCTGAATATCACTATGGTCACCTTCAAAGTATTCCCCTTGGAAAGCTATGAACCGACACCAGTGCCTAGTCCACCCTTCAAAGCAATTTTGGAACTCTTTTTCAGAGCTGATATAGCCACCAGAGCTCTCATCATACGAAGTCTGAAAATTAAGTTTGCAAACTCATCCTAAAATAATGCTACATACCTTATTACTAAATAACTACATGGTCACCTTCAAAGTATTCTCCTTGGCCATCTGGTGATCATAGTGATATTCAGCAGTGAGGTATATAGCACTTTTCTAGGATAAGTTTGGGAACTTAATTTTCAGACTTTGTATATCTGGAAGGCTGGCTTCATGCCCAGACTTGGAATGATGGGGCTGAGTAAGGGTGAAATCATAAAATCATTGACTCTTGAATGTGAGAGGGACCAGGAAAAACCTCTATTCTATTACCTCATCATGAAGTGGGAACTCCCTTAGCCACATGTGAGAATCCTTCACTGAAAAACAACTGCTGCCCCTCTCTCCTGCATGGCCATTCCCAAGTGCCCACACTATTAGGAAGCTCTTCCTATCTTCAATGAAGCCCTTCTGCAATGTGGGGACATTCAGGGATATGTCCCCACATTCAGGTATACGTCCCCTGAATGTCCCCACATTGCCCTTTTGTGTTGTTTAGGCCATGGAGGAGGCTGCAATCAAAGAATTGTTCCCAGGAGTCCCCCAAGAGCCATACCGTGGCACTAAGAGAAGAGCCAGATTAAATCTTGGGCTCTGCTCTCCAGGCTGCTCCAACCTGGGCAGGGGTACCTTGGACCTTTTATCCCTCTATCAAGTAGATGCATTGCTCCCCTTATATCCAGAATATACAAATAACCTTTACCACTCAATAACAAGACAAATATACCCATCTAAAAATGGGCAAAATATCTAAATAGACATTTTCCCAGAGAGGAAAGACAAATAGTAAATATCACACAGAAAGATACTCAGCATCACTAGGTGTTATGGGAATGCACATCAAAATTCCAGTGACATAGTACTTCATATATACAAGGATGGCTACAACCAAAAAGAGAGGGGATAAAAAGTACTTTTGAGAATATGGAGAAACTGGAACCCTCATAAGTTGTGAAGGGAAAATGGTATAGATGCTTAAAACTGGAAGTTTCTTCAGAAGTTAAGCATGTATTTGCCTTATGAACCAGACATTCCAATCCTATTTCTAAGAGAAATGAAAACACATGTTCACAAAGGAATTGTATACAGACGTCACAGCAGCATTCGAATAGGCAAAACATGAAAACAACCCAGATATTCATCAACTGATGAATGTAAAAGCAAAATGTGACAGATGTGCCCAGTGGTATGTTACGCAGCTATAAAAAGGAATGAAATACTGATACATGCTGCAGAACAGATGAACCTCAAAAACATTATGGGAGGTGAAAGACAATGGAAGACCATTCATTGTGTGATTCCATTTACACAAAATATTCAGAAAAAAATGAATCTATAGAGATAGGAGTAGACTAGGGGTTGCATAGGGCTGTTAAGGCAGGCCAATTTTATGGTATGTAAGATTGTACGTCAAAAAAGGCTTTAAAAACAAACAAATGAAAAAGTATCACAGCTCTTTACAAAAACGGAGTTAAAAACCAGTTAAGTCTGAGCAACTCTGCTGCTCTCATCTGTCACCCAATCATAGGTTGTAGTCAAACTTAACCAGAGGTTGCTCAGAGTGTCCACACCCCTCATTCCTAGAACTGGAACTAGTTGTAGCGGCCAAGGCAGGTGAGAGAATAGAGCAGTGATCCTCACTACTCTGTCTCCTGTGCACCTGAATCACTCAGGCAGAAGTGAGGCTTCTTAAATGCAGATTCCTGGGCCCCACATCCAGCAATATTGACTCAATCTTTCTGGGTATTCCCAGGAATCTATATTTTTAACAAATACTCTTTACAGTACAAGGACTCACATGTGGAGAATTACTAGAACAGAGGTGTGATAGAATGCTCTGGAAGCATGTGGAAATGAAGCCTCAAGGAGGATGGGGAATCAACTACTAAAATTAAGTTAGGAACTAAACTAAACTTCAGAGGATGAGGAAGTGTTGTTCAGAAGAAGAAAAATAAGTAAAGGCATTCCAGAAGCTGTGCCTCTTATGTGCAAAGACAGGGAGGCATAGCGGCCAGGAAATATTTACTAACCATTCACTATGTGTCAGGAGCTGTCTAGCACAGCATGAGGAACAAGTCACTGGTAGGTGGTTAGAAAGGGTGGTAGAGCTGAGAGGAGACTTAGGAATTTACTAAGAAGGTGATTGAAGATCCAAGAAAAACTTGAGAAAATACTGAATAGGTAGCTGAGGCAAGAGAATTGCCTAAGCCCAGGAGTTGGAGCTGTGATGCCATAGCACTCTACCAAAGGTGATAAAGTGAGACTCTGTCTCTAAAAACAAAACAAAACAAAACAAAACAAAAATAGGGCTTTGAAGGAAAGGGGAGAAGATAGGGTGTCTTAGATATTTTGCTTCAAGGTAAGGCAATGCCACCGAAACAGAGCTGGGGAATGGAGGTCCCTGAGGAAGAGGAGGAGTTTGGGGTCAGAGGATGCCAGTGTGAATGAATGCAGTGATGTTTAAATGATACTGCAAAGAGGAGCCCACAGCTGAGGGGACGTCTGGAAAAGAGTTATACGCATTATCTACCAATCATAATGGCTGCTTAGGATTCTTAGGACGATGAAAGGAGACAATGAAGTGAAATTCATGAACTTAAAGTGATGTCTAAGTATCATTATTGTAATTTCCTTCTGAATGTTCCCTCCATAGCACTCATCATTACAATCTGTACCCAGTGAGTTCTCAATCCATGGATTATTAGGACAAGGGACACCACCCTTTTCCAACCTCCAAACACATTGACCATAACTTCATACACACCATACTCGTAGAACTATGCCTCAGAACAAACTGCAAAAACACTATTGACTGAAAGCACAAAAGGGGAAAACTTGAGCAAGTTGTTGATACTTTCCATGTCTCTTTAGAATAATAAGTGCTATGGTTTGGTTTGTTTGACCTCTCCAAACCTAATGTTCCCCAGTGTTAGAGGTGGGATTCAGTGGGAGGTGTTTTGGTCCCCCACAAACGGCTTGCTACCATCCTCAAGATAACAACTGAATTCTCACTCTATCAGTTTCCACAAGAGTTGGTTGTGGACAAGAGCCTGACATCTCCCCTTCCCCTTGTTTCCTCTTCCACCATGTGATCTCTGCACACAATGGCTCCCCTTCACTTCTTGCTGTGAGTGAAAGCAGTCTCAAGCCCTCACCACAAGCAGATGTCAGCACTGTGCTTCTTGACAGACTGCAGAGCCATTAGCCAAATAAACTTCTTCTTTTTTTTTTTGCAGTTTTTGGCCAGGACTGGGCCTGAACTCGCCACCCTCAGCATATGGGGCTGGTGCCCTACTCCTTTGAGTCACAGGTGCCACCCCAAATAAACTTCTTTTCTTAATAAATTTCCCAGTCTCCTATGTTCCTCTATAGCAACATAAACATAGTAAGACAGTGAGTAATAATTAAGTTTTCTGAAATTCCTTCTAATCTCAAAATGCACTGGCATTCATTGCTAAGATTTATTATTGTCTCTTGCTGTGTGAAGTGTGCACTTGTGTATAAGGCACACACATGTTTTTGACCAAAACTTTCAGGAAAATGCCTCTTGAGAATGTAGCCTGCTCTCAGCTGGGAGAGACACATCTGGAGAGAGCAATGCTCTCTTTGCAGACATGCAGATCACACCACCCTCCTACAGCTGCCCACTCTGTGAAGGATGCCCATTCCCTCTCTCCTGGGACCTTTTCACTACCTGCCATGATGTGGGTGACAGCCCAGATAGTCACATGTGTGACTAGAGAGGTGGGAGCTTCTGAGGCTGTTTGGGGACAGAAGCCTGTGCATGGCTCCATGCGGCCCAGGCTTTCACCAGCTCCACCACTGCCCCCTCCCCTGTCTGTGGCTCACTCCCACTAGATCCAGGATTCTCCTGGACTAGAACCCCACGAGCCCAGTGGGTCCAGGCAGGAGGGAGCAGTAGCCCCAGTCCCGAGCCATACTACCCATGTATAATATGCATCCTTATTTTGGGGAAATAATGCACATTATACACAGCAAAATACAGTACATACAACTAAATACCCGCTCCAGTAGCTGTCTTAAAAAGAAAAGGATAAAAGGAAAACCCTAAAGATCAGTTTTCTTTTTTTTTTTTTAGACAGAGTACCATCATGTTAGCCTAGTTCACAGCAACCTCAAACTCCTGGGTTCAAGCAATCCTCCTGCCTCAGCCTCTTGAGTAGCTGGGACTACAGGCAACTATCATGATACCCAGCTAATTTTTTTATTTTTAGTAGAGATGGAGCATAGGCTGATCTTGAACTCCTGAGCTCAAGCGATCTTCCCGCCTCAGCCTCCCTGAGTGTTAGGACTACAGGTGTGAGCCACTGTGCTTGGCTGTAAGGATCAGTTCTTAAGTGCTGGGCCAGTTTTATGCATGGAACATAAACAACCTCAAGCATGATCATTAGATGTAAAACAAGTGATCAATTTGGACCAAGAATTCTCCTCCAACCCTTCTTGCATCTTCATGTGTCTCTAGCCTATGGGGTCCACTTTCATACTTGATTTCAATTTATTGCTTCAATACAATCTCAAGTTTTCAATTTATTCTTTAAATCATCACAGGACTATCGGTTCTTCTCTTTTTGCTCTTTGGACCTGGAACCCCAAAGTCAAAGGGAAAACAGGGTAAAGAGGATAAAGCAGAAAGAAAAAAATAGTAGACATGAGAGAAACAGGGCGAAAAAAAGGGAATGAGAGAAAACTTCAGAGAGCTGGGAGGCTACCAGTCATGGTCAAGAAGAAGCCTACTTCAATCCATCTCTAAACCGTGCTTAAAACACAAAATCAAAAGATAAGATAACAGCAGGTGAACTGAGAGGAAGAATCAAAACTTGAAAACTTGAGTAAGATTCTGGATTTTATTTCTCTTTTTTTCTCCCATGTTGGTTAATCTGACGTCAGAATTATGCAGGAGAGCAAGCAGCAAACACTCCAAGAAAACCCCCTCTTCTTGGCCAGAGGACCTAGAAAAGGGGCCCCTACAAAGAGGAAAGTGTGGGAAACGTCCAGGGTTTGTGTTTTGCTTGCAGTTTTCTCCCCAAGGGTGGCCACAGGCACAGAACTGTGTGGCAGAACAGTGAGCAGCAGCACAGGGAGCCTAAAGTTTCCCCAAGAGAAACCTGGTCTTATCAATAGAAAAGGAAAGGAACGAGGGCAGTAGCATAAGGGGCTCAAACTACAAGGGAAATGCAATCTCTCTGGCCACACACGGCAGGAAAGTGTGGGGAGAATCCCAGAGAGGAGAGAGCCGATGAAGGGGGCACCCTGATTCTGTGTCTGACCCAGCACAAATCCCTAAGCTGTGTATGTGTGGGACAGTTCCAAAGGCTTTGAGAACTGAACTATAATATAAGCCACCACTTAAGTCCCAGACTAACCCCTAAATAGAGCACGCCTGGGACTCAACGCAGCACAGCAAAGGCTTTGAAAATTGAGCTAATATTAGAACCTCTGCCCACAGCATACAAAACAGAACTGTACTGATGGCCTGGTAAAATAAAAACAGTCAGCACTTTCCAAAGGACCCAGAGTCTAACAATGTAATGCTCAAAGTGTCCAGAATTCAGTTCAGAAACATTCGACATGCAAGGGCCAGGAAAATGTGATCAACTCTCAAGAGAAAAGGCAATGAACAAATGCCAAACCCAGACAGATTTAAAGGAGTTATTTTAACTATGCTCCATGACATAAAAGTAAACACCCTTGAAATGAATGGAAAGACAGAAGTTCACTGTGGAGAGTTATAGAAGCTATAAGAAAGAAACAAGTAAAAATTCTAGAACTCAAAAATAATAACAGAATCAAAAGCGTGCTGGATAGGCACAACAGATGAATGAAAATGACGAGAGAGAAGTATCTATTAATTTCACGATAGAGGTATCCAATCTGAAAAACAGAGAGAAAATAATGTTGAAAAAAGTGAACAGAGCCGGAAAGTCCTATCAGACAATACCAAAAGGTCTAAGGTACCACTGGAGTCAAAGGAAATGACAAAGAGATTAAGGCAAAAAATATCTGAAGAAATTATGAACCAAAATTTCCAAACTTGGTGAAAGTCATACATTTACATATCCAAATACATTAGTTCCCCCTTATCCTAGTTTCACCTTCCACAGTTTCAGTTACCTGTGATTAGCCATGGTCCAAAAATAGATTAGTACAGAACAATAAGATATTTTCAGAGAGAGAGAGAGAAAGAGAGGCAGCGAGCACATTCACATAACATTTACTATAGTGGTATTGTTATAGTGTTCTAGTTTATTATATTATTAATGATTGTTGTTAATCTCTTACTGTGCCTAATTTAAACTTTATCAGGGGTATGTACGCATAGGACAAAACACAGTATATATTTAGGGTTTAGTACTGTGTATGGTTTCAGGCATCTGAGTGACTCTTGGACTGTACCCCTATGGATAAGGGGGGGACTACTGTGGTGCTCCCTCTCTGGTTATTATCCACACACATGCACACACCCCTAGAATAACACCTTTCAGTGAGTGCCTCTACTCACTGTGGAAAGACAAAGATGAATAGGTTGAAGCTATAACCGCCTAAAAAAATAACATGTGATGGGCTATCATTCTTTATGAGAGGTGTCAAAGTGCCAAGACCTATTCATTCTTAAATTTCTTCCCTAAATCCATTACAACAAGGAATCACTAGAACTGTGTCAATCAATCAATTGGTTTATTTACCAACACTAAACTAGAAAGAGTTTGCCACATTACTGACTCTTGATTTTTGGTCAGAAAACAAGAGCAGGGTGAGCTATGACAGGAGTTTCATGTTTTTTTCTTGTATATAGCCTAAAAGAATTTTGTGAAGCCTTTTGTATATTTTAGACTAACATATATAAATAAACTTTCACCAAAGTGTGTATAATTGCACAGAATGCAACTTCCAACACCCCATAAAATGTTTTCTTTTTTTTTTTGAGACAGGTTTCACTTTGTTGCCAGGCTGCAGTGCATGGCCTCAGCCTAGCTCACAGCAACCTCAAACTCCTGGGATGAAGAGATCTTTCTGCCTCAGCCTCCTAAGTAGCTGGAACTATAGGTGTCCACCACAATACCTGGCTAATTTTTTCTATTTTTAGTAGAGATGGGGTCTCATTCTGGCTCAGGCTGGTCTCGAACTCCTAAGCTGAAGGAATCCTCCTGCCTTGGCCTCCCAGAGCATTAGGATTATACATGTGAGCCACCAAAGATTTAGAAAATATATGATTTGCAAAAGGGTCTCTGTCCAGGCATGAGAATCATTTACTTCCTCGGCTCCCAAAATGGACATTTCAGAATGAAATGTCCCTCTTTTATGCCCTTCCCATACTCCAGATTTTTATATCCTAAGGCAAAACAATTTAATCAAATGGGTTAGAGACAGACCTTTTAGTAAAATGGATTAGTTAAATGGAAAGTAAGAGGAAAGTTATTACAGAGAAGCAGATGTCAAACAGAACCTGTGTCTCCATTACAGGCCACTCTGGAAGATCAATCTTAGAAAAAAGTCCATATGGAAAATGAAGATTTGGACATTTATTTTCTCAAAACACCTGTGTACATGACCTTTTGGGAATTCTTTGTAAAAAATAAAAATGTACACAGTTTGAAGACTTCTGAAACCGATAAAATAAGAAGCATAAAAATGAGTTCCACCACTAACTCAATACTATCTAGAGACTCATTGTGATAACAAGCTTCTGTTTTAAAGTTTTCAGTTACTGAAGAACATTAATTAGATCAATCATCCACCCCAGTCAGAAGAGATATCGAGGAAATTGGAGTTCTAGTGGAGAGAGAGGACATTCTGATGCAGGACAGAAGAAAGGGGGATGGGAGGTTGTCCACCGCAGGAACCTTGAACAGCCAGAGGGTACCACGAGAGTACTAAGAAAACAGGAGAAATGGAAATGAAGGAGGAATCAAAATTTAAACTTTTAAAAAATTGCTTAAATACGTGTAGATCTGCATTTTACCACACCAAATCTCTAGCCAGTTTCTAGCATGACTTCCAAGAGAAAGACTACCTGCACTTAGTTTACCTGATGTCAAGCAACGGATCAGATGGACTTTATATCAATCTAACTCATCAGGCCAGAAATTTGGTCTTCCTGCCACTAAAGAGGGAGTGTAAGTATCAGTATTCATTAGATGGAAGACCCACTCTTACACCACACTGATCACTCACCCGTGCACTCTGGGTAACATAGAGGCTACTTACTGTTTTAGTCTGTTTAGGCTGCCATAACAAAAGGCTACACGCTGGGTGACTTATAAACAACAGAAATTTATTTCTCACAGTTTGGGACCATTACATGTCTGGTGAAGGCCCACTTTCTGGCTCATAGATGGCACCTCACTATGTCACCCTTGGTAGAGTGCCGTGGTGTCACAGGTCATAGCAACCTCACACTATTGGGCTTAAGCAATTCTCTTGCCTCAGCCTCCCAAGTAGCTGGGACTACAGGCACCCGCCACAACGCCTTGCTATTTTTTGGTTGTAGTTGTCATTGTTGTTTGGCAGGCCTGGGGTGGGTTTGAACCTGCCAGCTCCAGTGTATATGGCCTGTGCCCTAGCCGCTTGAGCTACAGGCACCAAGCCAGATGGCACCTTCTTGCCACGTCCTCACTTCAGGGAAGGGGCAAAGAGTCTGTTTTGGTCCTTTTTTAGAAGGGCACTAATCTCTTCATGAGAGTGCCACCCTATGTCCTGATTATCTCCAAAACCCTACCTCCTAATACCACCACCTTAGAGTCAAGGATTTAAAATTATGAATTTTGGGAGGACATAAACATTTAGATCATAGTAGCTTCCAGTGATTCTTCTCTAAATAAAACGGAACAAAAACAAAAGTTGGAAATAATAATGACAGTCACCAGACTAGACCCCTTGAGACTTATGTTCACAGTGAAGGATCGTCTTCTGTTCATTGTATCTTTCTTCACTGATGCTCATTTTTTAATCCTCAGTGATAGATACTGGGCATATAGCAGTCCCTCAACATCGGGGTAATGAATAAATAATCAAGGGGGTCCCAGAATTTTTCTGGATTTCCATGTGGAATTATGTGAAGTAACAAAGGTTATTTTCTCATTAAACTATGCCCAAGTATAGACATAAGACATACTATGGGTCTGTCTTTGGCGTTTCAGTATCTAACTTCTCCAGGAACCATCTTCTTCACAACTGCCACTTGGATCACTTCATTTCTATTGGCAGTCTCCTACAGCCTGCCAGCTCTTTCCTACCCTTCCCTATCAAAACAAAAACAATTTTAGATCAGGCTGCTCAAGCAGAAAGGCCTTTAAATTCTGAGACACTGGAAGCTAACCAGCTCAAGGTTCCCTAATTTCTCCTTTCATCACATAGGTAAAAATTTTAAGAATTAAGAACTATTGCATCTTCTTCACTTGGCTAAGTGGCCAATGAGAAGCCAGGATAATTAGTTGTCTAATTAACTAGACCGGGCGGTTAAAGACCACATTCACAGTAGTCAAAAGGTTTTTTGGTGTTAGACACCTTCCTATTCCCCTTTCAGACAGGGCTATGTATTGAAAGGGAAACAATCCATAGGTAAATTCTCAATAAGGGGACCCATGTTTTTCCTGAAGTGAGAAAAACAAAACAAGGTGGAATCCCCTGGATATGAAAGTCCACATAATAAAAGGACAAATATCGTATGATTCCATTTGCATAAGGTATCTTCACAGAAACTGAAAGTAGAATGTTGGTTACCCTGGGCTAAAAGAGAGGAGAATTGTGAGTTATTATTAATGGGTACAGAATTTAATTTAGGATGATGAAAAAGTTCTGGAGATAAACAATAGTGAGGGTTGTATAACAATGTGAATGTACTCAATGCCCCTAAATTGTAAATTTAAAAATGTTAAAATGATTAAAATGTTATGTTATATATATCTTACCATAAGAAAAACAATTTAAAAAAATTATTATAGTTTGTTCCTCCTCCTTTCCTATGTACCACTAGAAATATTATATATGAACTGCAGAAGTGTACAACCTAAATCAGGGGCAGACATAGACACTGCCCAAGGCTAAACTCTCAGATTTCTGATCAGCAATTTGTTACCAGAATAACCAGATTATGTTAGAAATACTGGACTACCCAGAAGGATACACAATACAAGGCAAATTTTAGTGAGGTTTAGTAACCACTCATCACCTTGATTAAAGGAATGTTCTTTTGATTTAATAGATCAAATTGTCACTGCCCCATCCCAATGCAGGTGATAGAAGGGGATGAGGATGCTGGTGAGTGACCGGGTGAAGAGGTCATGTTGGGAAATTCAGATGTAAAGTTTCAGAATAGTGTTTTTCCACACTTCATAAGACATGGGAAAATAGACATTACAAGTAGAATTTACATAGGATAAGAAGTCAGAATCCCAGATACAGTCACTCTACCTTGGTGTGGGAGAATGCATAAGCTGGATATATAGCATCAACGTATAAGTTGAAGGAGAATCAGCTATTTTCCTTTGCCATTAAAATACATAGCACATTTATATCCATGTAGAAGAACTCTTGCATATGTGTGCCAAGACACATGGAAAAAAGTCTTCAAAAAAGCCCTCTGTAATAGCAAAACATGGGAACCAACCCAAATGCCTGTCAACAAAAGAATGGCTGAATAAATGATGACATATTTGCCAAAAAGTGTTACACAGCTACATGCAACGTTATGGATCATTCTTAAAAACTTAATATTGAGTTTCAAGAAAGCGGGATTACATTTATCTTTTTAATAAATCAAAAATCAAGCAAACCTAAACAATGTATTATTTAGGATTACATACAGATGTCACAAAACTGTTTTACAATAAAACCAGAGAATGATTAACATAAAACTCAGGGTTGGAAGAAGCATGGGGAAGGGCCCTGGGGAAGTGCACAAAGAAAGTTGCAACAGCGTGGCTAACAGACTAGTTCTACTCCCAGCCTTCGGTTTATTTCCTCTAATAGCTTTGTTGAGATATAATTCACATGCCATACAATTTCCCCAATGGCTTTTAATGTGCTTATAAATATGTGCAACCAGCACCATGATCAATTTTAGAACATTTTCACATTTTCAGCTCAAAAAGAAACCAGGTACCCTTTACCTATCATTCCATTACCTAATCCCACCCCAGCCTTTCCACCCTAAGGAACAGCAAATCTAGTTTCTGTCTCTTCAGAGTTCCTTATTCTGAACATTTTCTGATGAATGGAATCATTCAATATTTGGTCTTTTGTGACTGTCTTCTTTCACTTCATAAAATGTTTTCAAGGTTCATTGAAAAATATTTCAATGTATAGATACACCACATTTTATCCATTCATCAGCTGATGGGCATTAGGGTGGTTCCCAAATGGTGCTACTATAAACTTCTATATACAGGTTTTTATGTGGACATATATTTTAATTTCTCTTGGATATACAATAGAACCTCTGCAAGTTGACCACCCAAGGGACTGTAACAAACTGGAAAACATGATGAACTGAAAATAAGGACCCAGGCCTACTGTACTGATACCTACATGTGGTGCATGTGTGTTCTATGAAAAACAGGTCAACTTAAGGAGGTAGTCAAGGTAGGAATGTGGTTAACTGTGGACGTGCTACTATATATTTATAATGGAATTGCTACATCATATGGTAATTATGTTTACCTTGAAGAAGTCCAAACTATTTTCCAAAGTGGAGGCACCATTTTTTTATTTGCCCTAGCAATGTATGAGGGAGGGTTCCAATTTCTCCACATCCTTGTCAACACTTGTTATTATCTGATTTTTTTTTTTATCAAAGCTATGCTAGTGAGTGTAAAGTGGTATCTCATTTGGGGTTTAATTTGCATTTCCCTGATGAATAACAATGTTGAGCATCTTTTCATGGGCTTATAGGCCGTGTATATATCTTCTGAAGAAATATCTATTCGTATCTTTTGTCCATTTTTAAATTGGGTTATTTAATAAAAAATTTTTATTACTGAGTTGTTAAGAGTTTTTTCTATAGTATAGATACAAGTCCCTTATCAGATCCAAGATTTCTGAATATTTTCTCCCATTTTGTGAGTTATCTTTTCACAACTATCTAGTTCTTCAACCTAGTTTCTAAACCTAGTGATGAGTTCACAAGTTTTCAACTAAATATGATGTTCATAATTTATTTTTTTATTATTTTAATGTTAAATTTATTTTTTTTAATTTAATTTCTTTTTATTATAGATAAAAATATGCACCATAGATGTGGCCCCATTCATTACCCTCCCTTCACCCAAACCACCCCCCTCCCTTCCCCTTCCTTGGTCCTTTCCCCATACTCTTGTGGTATAGTTGGGTTATAGCTTTCATGTGAAAGCTATAGTTTACCTTCATAGTAGGGCTGAGTACATTGGATACTTTTTCTTCCATTCCTGGGATACTTTACTAAGGAGAATATGTTCCAGCTCCATCCATGTAAACATGAAAGAGGTAAAATCTCCATCTTTCTTTAAGGCTGCATAGTATTCCATGGTATACATGTACCACAGTTTGCTAGTCCATTCGTGGGTCGATGGGCACT
>CAUYPK010142520.1:0-10434 GCA_963574355.1 Loris lydekkerianus
AGTACATTGGGTACTTTTTCTTCCATTCTTGAGATACTTTACTAAGAAGAATATGTTCCAGCTCCATCCATGTAAACATGAAAGAGGTAAAGTCTCCTTTTTTTAAGGCTGCATAGTATTCCATGATGTACATATACCATAATTTATTAATCCATTCGTGGATCGATGGGTGCTTGGGCTTTTTCCATAAAAAGGATGTTGTGGGCAGCGTCTACAGCTCAAAGGAGTAGGGCGCTGGCCCCCTATGCCGAAGGTGGCGGGTTCAAACCCAGCCCCGGCCAAAACTGCAAAAAAAAAAAAAAAAAATGTTGCTAATCCAAACCTAGATTTGCAAAGGTCCAAAGATTTATTTTCCGTTTTTGTAAGAGGTTAGGAGTTTCACTTATTTTGAAATAATAGGATTTGGGTTTTTCCCCACAGCAGTAGTCTCATTTTCTTTTCTTTCTTTCTTCTTCTTCTTCTTTTTTTTAAGGGGTTTGGAGATGGGGGTGGTGAGAACAATAATAAAGTAAATAATTACTATGGATCCTCCAACTCACTGGGTCTCAAAGTCAAGGGCACACTGCACTGAGAGAGTGCATTCTAGTCTTTTCGTTTTTTATTGTTCTCATCATTACTGACATTTTCTGTCACTTCCTATTTCTTGCCCTATGACTGTTATCTAGTCACCTCCAACGACTCTGTACGGAGTTCCCAAATATCTTTTTATGGAGAGTTAACACTCTGTCAAGACGGCACAAAATCCCATTTTGGAGACAATATAATAACAATGAGAATTCAAAAAACATTATAATCCTCCTGGCATCCCTAGAGGGGATTGTTCATTTACACACACTTGAATGAAGGCCGCTGTGTATCAAGTTTTAAGGACATATGGTCTCTGCCCTTAGTGAATTTACAATCCGATGAAGGAATGGTATTCAACAAATAATTATACAAGTAATTACCCAAATGCAACTTGTGGGGTTTGAAAGTGGGTTTTGAAAACACATTATTAGGAAATCCAACTCAAGGTTGCAATTTTACTCCTGAAAGAAGCCACTTCTTTCTTAAAACCAAGAGCACAGCAAAATGCCTCTTCCAAAGTTCTGAGTCACATTTAGAGGGAATTAGAGCCGGACAGTGTACAAGGTGGTATTTTTTCCTACTTATCTGAAATAGGAACTCAGGAGTGCAAAGCTACCCCAGAAAATGATTTCATCCTTCTAAAAACTGATACTGTGCTCGTCCACTTCCAATGTTGGCAGAAGATATATATCAACAAAGATTTATATGCAAACAAGCTTTACGTGAGAGTAGAAATTCTGAAAGAATTTTAATATCTATCACTAGGGCCCTGTTTAGATGAATTACCCCAAGACTATTTATTCTGTACTAGGGAATACTGGTCTGTCTATTATAAAACAGTCAGGTGACACCTATGTACTGACTGGGGAAGCTCTTCAAATATACTATGCGGGGAAAGCAAACCGCCATGGTATAACACAATTTTTTTTTTTTTTTTTAAACAGAGTGTATACATTGATGCAGAGAAAGGGAACAGTTGTGTCTGCTAGTGTTACCTGGAGCACAGAGTGAAGGAGGATGACTAATCCTTCACCATAAGAAAGTATTTAGCTACAACTCATACAAGAAAAACAACAAAAACATTGACAAAGTATAACAAGTGTACAACAGCTGCCTCTCCTGCATCCTGCTGGCAGGGTCAGGAGTTCCTCCTGGCTCTTTGCTTCTGCCTGTGAGTTGACCAAGTGCTGTTATGGAGCTCACACCATGAGACCCTAAATACTGCCCCCCTCTTACAGATATCCCTGAAAAGAAAATGAATTTGTTCTGCCAGCGGGTACGTGCTGAAAAGCAGCCCACTCCCAGTTTTGTACTAAATTCAACCACCACAGAGCAGATGACTTAAGCCACCCAGCCACTGACTCGCTTTTGGAAAGTGAAAGGGAAACAGCAAACAAACGATATTAGAAGCAGCTGCAGTTACAGGTCCTTTGGGTCACTGGAGTTGGCCCAAGCCTGTCCTATAATGATAGCAAAAGAGCACAGCTAACTCAAAAGTACCAAGTCCCTCTTTGCCTAGATTGTGGCTGTCCCTGGCAGAGAGGCCTGGTGCCGGCAGCCAAGACATCTTTTCCCAAGGGGTCGACTGGTTGCCCACCGCTGCCCATCTTGTCCAGCTTGCCAAGCTCACGGCAAGGACCCTCCTGGCAGGAGATGGGGGCTCTCCTCTCCCAGGGGTTACGTGCCAGATTAGGGCAGAGAATCAAAGCCGCTCCTAAGGCATTGTGCCCCAACCCAGGGCACAGCAGACCCTGTCAGAAGTTCCCAAGAGTATGAACCCTGGTCTGTTGAAAGCTTTGTCTTAGCCTACTCAGGATGTTATGAGGAAACACCACAGTCCGGGTGGCTTAGCAAACATGGGTTAGTGAGGATGTCCCAGATCAAGGTGCCAGCAGAAGGTCGCCTGCTGAGGCTCTGGTCCCAGTTCACAGACACCCACCTTCTCCCTGTGTGTCACATCCCTTTCCTTGTGAAGATCTCTCTTTTCTTCTT
The DNA here is from genome assembly GCA_963574355.1 of Loris lydekkerianus. Taxonomy (NCBI): domain Eukaryota; kingdom Metazoa; phylum Chordata; class Mammalia; order Primates; family Lorisidae; genus Loris; species Loris lydekkerianus. Next base: position 2,560 of record CAUYPK010142520.1, read on the forward strand.
GCGCTAAAGGCACTGAGCCCATGACAAACGCCTCACCCTATGATCTCATCTAAACCTGATTATCTCCCAAAGGCTCCGTCTCCACATATTATCACACTGCAGATTAGGGCTTCAACGTATGAACTGGGAAGGAGACACAGACATTCAGTCCGTCACAGTAGCACACTTAGGGAATCAATTTCTTCAACAGTTTAAATGAATGATCCTACAATCTCAGAGCTTGAAGGGCAGTGAGTACATCATGCCTGCAGTCTACACCAAGCTGTCGCCCAGTTATTTCGTAAGCCTACCCCGTAAACTGTACGGCACCTCTAGCAGCACCTGGGAACGGGTGTGCTAGAGATGAGGGGCCTTTGTTTGGACAGAACTCTGTCTCCCGGTACTCTCACCTTGTGGGACGCCATGTGGTACCCAAGCCAAACAGAATGACCCTGATCCTTCTGCCACTATACAGCCCTTTGGCGCTTTGAACACAGATTCCTTAAAAATATCACAAAAGGACATCTGAGGTCCCTGAAATATAACCTGAGTCTATATATAATTCACGTCTCTCATCTACAAGGAAAGGCAACGTCCAGGAGACTGACCGACGCTGGACGGCACTTGTATCATCATGTGACACTCAGGGAGGATGTTTCCAAGGGACTGGGTCCAAATGGACCCTTCTTATCATACCCGACTAAATCAGAATTAAGGGACAGGGGAAAAGCATTCAGGTGATACAGCACTTGCTCCAAGAATTAAATGTTTCCACAGTTGGGCTCCTGAAATGGCTTACTATAAACCTAAGATCAATTATAATTAGTAGTAGCTGAAACCACCTGGTTTGACTCTAAGACAGTTTTATGGACCACCATCACTCTCAAAGCACAGCTTGCCAGCCCTGGTGTCCAGGAGCTTCCCTTCAGAACAATACGTAACATTTCTCTAGTAAAACTCCTAACTTTAATCTGCAACACACACAGAACCCTCTCTTTAACTCTAAAAATTGACCCACATATATTTTTCGATTTACTGGATTTTCTTTAAAGTAAAAATGTTTCTTTAAGGAAAAAAATCACCAGTTACAACTTGAACCCTATTTTACAGAATAACAGTTGATAGAAAATTTTGTTTTCATGGGGCGGTGCCTGTGGCTCAAAGGAGTAAGGCATTGGCCCCATATACCGGAGGTGGTGGGTTCAAACCCAGCCCCGGCCAAAAATTGCAAAAAAAAAAAAAAAAAAAAGGAAATTTTGTTTTCAGAAAATAACTGGAAAATAAAGTTCTACCCTTAGGAGGATTTTACATCACAACTGATGAATTTTTATATACTGCTTTATCAATACAAGTGGAAAAGACAATTGGTACACGTAATCCTTGATTTTCTCATTTCTAATTTTATGCATACATACCCCAATACAAACGGGAAAACCTGTGCTCTCTTCCACATGGAACTGCTGTATACTGATGCGAACTCGCAGCTCTCCAGGTGACTGTGCCCCAAAACTCCTGTGGCCACACGTCACACTGTCTCACACTTCTCTGCTTCAGTGTACACTGCTCCACACACTTGGAACCCTGTCTCAGAGCTCAACTCAAACTCTCCTCTCTTCACATAAACCACCCCCCACACACACACTGTTCCTTCTGCCCTCCCACTGCACCAGGCTTTAGTACACACCTCTGACAAGCCCAGATCCCATGAATCTTGTATTAGGTGGGCTGCATGTTCAACTTCTCTGCTAAATGGTGTTTCACAGGGGCAGAGTTTGTGTCTTCCATGTGTCTGACACTGACACCCCACTGCCAAGTCACAGCACCAAGCGCACCAGGTTCAATAAACGTCTGAGGATGCCAAAAGCTATCACCTTTCATTCACTCAACAAACCTTCACAGAGTGGCTTCAGTATGCCATGCAAGACACCAGCTTCCAGGGATCAACAGAAGATGAAGCATTTTGCAGGTGGGCAGCCACACAGGCGGTTATAACGCATTGTGTGAACTACAACCAAGAAAGAGTATTCCGGGCGCGAGGCAGGAAGGCAGCAACTATCAGGGTGAACTCTGCAGGCCCAGCTGCACGCTCCTGCTGGGGCCTGTGCTCCTGTGCTCACTGACCAACGCGGCGGCATCGTGCTGCTCCACTTAAATTACTCTGCTCTGTCTCTCTCTGTAGTTGTTCTTTTTGGTATGTTTTGGTTTGGGCTAAAGTGAACAAAACGAAATGCTATGTAACATGACGCTATTGTACCAGCTCCATGTGCTAATCCACGTGCCTCTCCCCTCCACGCCAAAGCCCTTCTGCTGGCTTCAGTTAAACACCTACTCAATCTGACAGGTATTCCCCGACCTGCTGGCTTCATCCCCATGCCTGTCCTTGCCTTGGAACTCCCGAAGCATTTAAAAGACATGGGGGTCCATTCAACGGCTCTTCATCCAAGAGCCTGCCAACCTTCCCTGGCCTGGTGCTCAGAGCTCAGTATTTGTCCTGTCTCTGAATCACACATGACTAAAAGATGGTACCTGCTAACAGGTCCATTCTAAAGCCAAGCTGGGTGGTAAACCGCCAAAGGGCAGGGACACGACTGCCATCTCCAAGTCCTTTCCCATCCTTCCCCAAGGCACTGTGGTGTCTGCACACAGAATGACCTCAGTCCTGTGATGGTAAACTCATCTCAGCCCCTAACAGACGCCTCTCGGATTTGGATATAGCTCATGCACTTCAAATGCATGTGCCTTAGAAGGGCCTCTAGTACATGGGCAAGAGGTGGCCCTGGTCAGGGAGGGTCACTGACTCATCCTTCCTGGCTCTCTGGCCCCACCAGGTACCCAAGGCCTGCTCCCCTAGTACAGGGACCAAGCCTCATTCATTCCTGTGTTGCTGTGCCAAGCAGTGGGTTCAGAACACAGCGGGTATTCCAGGAGAAACTGAATGAAGGGGTAGGTTATTGCTAGGACCCAGGCCGGTGGTTTCCCGTTCAGCTGGAAGCCTCGACTCACGGTCATCAGAAGGCAAAAAGAAACCCTGATGACAATGCCAGCTCAAAGACCAAGGAAACTGAACACTTATTTTCCACAGTGAACGTGACAACTTCCTGCCAAATTAAACTTAGTGTTGCAGATGACAAAATCAAACTTGTACCCTTTTCTAATCAACTCTTCCCTCCACGTCACACCACCACCACTTGCCATCCACCAGACACAGCCTCGGCCACAAGTTTGATCAGTCTCTGCCCTTCACAGCCTATTAAAAACCAGGTGCCATTTATTACTCTTGATCTCTCAGAAATCACCCATTCCTCCCTCCCAACCTTCTCACCCACACGCACAAGACCTCACCCGACCCCCCACTTCTCCGCACACGGCCCTCCCGTCTCCATCCTGTCCCGTCCTTCACAGACCCCTCCTGCCCCCTGAAGGCTAGTACTGCAGTGGTGGCGGTGGTGTTGTCAACCGGTCTGCTCTAACAGTAACTTCACAGTTCTGAAACCATCCGTCCGCGCTCTTCTGTTCCAACCTGACTCTCACATCCCAAAACCCTGACTAATCCTCCCCCCTTGGCTCAGACTGTCCCCATGTCTCCCTTTCCAGAAACACGTCACATTCTCTGCCTAATCCAAATCTCAACAAAGATGTCTTCTTCCTTTTCAAATTCCACTGCCATATGACATTAAGTGTTCCCAAGGTCCAGTCCCACGGGCCTCTGCCCCCCCCAAAACTGGCTTTTACCCCCCCATCCCCTCTCCGTGTTAATTCCTGTATTCTCCCCCCTGTTCACAGTCTGAACAGCTGATGAGGAAGGCCAGCCACTTAGCCACGAGGTCCTGCTCAAACCACCGGCCTGTCACATCCCACAGAGCTGTTTCTAAGATCCAGTGAGAATTTGGATAATGGGGACTTCTTCATCTCACATTCCCACTAAGGACCCCTTCAGAGTAGAAGATCTAATACCTCCCATCATCCACAACGCTGCTGAAGTCTCAGTACATAAAGTCTCAGTGTCAGATGTCAAGACAGCAAAGGAACAGCTTTCACTGGCTTTCACATTGTCCACTTAACCACTCAGGAACTTCCCTGGTAGGACATTTTAAGTGACTGCACAAATAAATGAGGGATGGGGTAAAAAGGACACAGTTGTTCTCGCACATATGCTACAAGGGCGCCAGTCCGAAGGGTGGGACATGAATTCCAAGCCATGGTCACATCAGGGGGCCCAGGACACGAGACCTGAGGAGCAGGCATGTGAAGAGAATTGACAGCACAAGTGACACACGCAGGCAAGGGACACTGTGGGCCATAAGACTGAGGCCCCTTTCTTCCCAACTCTCACGCCCACCGCAGCTGCGAGCACTACCAGGGCTGTGCCCGGATTTGGGCCTGTGCGCAGGAAAAGCCCAGATCCCCGGCCCCGCAGCCCTGGGTGTCGCCGGCCCCGCAGCCCTGGGTGTCCCCGGCCCGCCCCGACCCCGGACCTCACCAATCGAGATCTCCTGCGCAAAGGCGAGCGAGATGAGCAGCAGGGGCAGCCCCACGGCGATGCATGTCACCATCTTGTCCACAGCCAGCTCCAGCCGCAGCCCCTTGAACTTGGGCTCGGCGGGCTCCTTCAGCAAGAAGTCGGAGAACACGTACTCTGTGGCCAGGTGGGCGATGGCCATGGCTGCGGCGCGGGGACGGGGCCGGTCACCGGCGGGGCGCGCAGCCTTCGCTTTCCCTCCGCCCGCGCTCCGGCGGCTCCCGCATCCCGCCCGTAGGTGTCCGGCGCCTGCGGCTCCCAGCAACCCGGCCCGAGCCGCGCCCTGCGCCCTGCGCCCGGAGAGGCGGGGCCCGGACCAGCCCCACGCTGCGCCCGCGCCCCCGCGCTCGGCTGGGCGGGACCCCGGGGCGCGCGACACCGGCCTCCGCGCCCGCGGGGCCCAACTCAGCCGCAGGGCGACGCGCTCCCGGCCCGGCCCGGCCTCCCGCCCCGCGCGCGCCCTTCCGGAACCGTCCGGGGAAACCGAGTCCCGGGGCCCGGAGTTTCCGGAAGACGCGGTGACGCGGGCGCGGTGGGCGCGGCCGCCTCCCAGGCCCCGGCCCACCCCAGGGGAGGGGTCTGTGCGCGAGCGGCGCCTCTGAAAATTCTCCAGCCCTTCCAGCCCTCGTGGTCCCTACTGCCTGGCACCGAGATGTTTGAGATCATTTCTGGAGGGCGATGGCCCCACTTGCGCCCCACCCCCATCATTTCTACCTGGTGAAATGGGATTAGAAGGAGCTACAAACGCTGCAAAGAACAATGGGTCCATTAAAAGGCCAGTGAGCGCTGTGGACCGAGCTGTGCTGCGGGGAAAGCGCGGGACTTTTGCAGGAGGAGCCCACGTGCGCGAGAGGCGCGGGAACTGTGGGGATGGCGGGGCGGGACTGGGTCTCTGCCGAGCCAGAAAGGGCCTCGGTCCAGGCCTGTATTCACTGCACATCCCAGGAACCCTGACTAATCCTCGCCTTGGCTAAAACAGTCCCTAATCTCCTCTTCCAGGAACATAAAACATTCTCTCTCTTACCGAAATCTTAACAAAGGTCTTTCTGCTTATCCAAATGCCACTCAGCCTTGGACCTAAGTTTTCCCAAGGCCCAGTGCCGCTGGCCTCTCCTCACCTCTCCCCATCTCCCCAAGGCCTCCTTCCTGTTGCTTCATAGACTCTGCTACGCCTGCAGGTAGGTGGGTGTTGGGGACCGGAGAGAGCTGCTTCTGAACTGCCCCCAGGAAGTGCATGGTGAGAAAGAGCCGGGGAAATGCTATGACCAGGGAACCTGGAAATTAAGGCCGTTGAGGAAGAAATCTTCTGATAAAGGTTTACTGCCAGACAAATGTGAGGGTCCCTTTGAGAAAACACTCCAACCAAGTTGGGCATGTTCCAAAGTCTGTCATTATAAGCTGGAATGCTTCTGTAAGCAAGCTTAGGAGATGGAAGGGGAATTCCTAATAGCTGAGTTTTCCTTTTTCACAGGAGGATGCAATACAGAGATTACAAACATTGGCTGCAGATGAAAACATACGTGCTAAGGTGTTTTGCACAGAGGACCAGCAAACTTCATGATTCAGAAACAAATTAGTGTCCTTTTTGATGTCTGTAGATTATATAATAATCAGTATGATACCAATTTGAGAAGCAATAAAATTGGAGGGACTCAGTGATTTTTTTACTCAGGGATGGGATGTAAGCCATGAATCCTAAGACCTTTCCCAGGTGGGTTAATTTGGAAGTCTGCCATGTGACCTGTCTGTTATCACCAGCAACATTTGAAGCAGGCCAGACCTTAGACATTGTAACTCTTGGGGGTGGCTGCCTTCCCCAAAGGTGCACCGGTGGAGCTTCAACTCCCACGTGGACCTGGCACCCTGGCCTGTCCTCTCAACACACATCCAGTAACCTACACAGGTCTCCACTTGGATGGCTCACAGGAATGCAATCTTTTGTCTTCTCTTTAGACCTGAACTCCAGGCTTTCTAAGTGCACGGCCATCCAACCATGTGCTTAAGTCAGAAACCTGGAGAGCCATCTTTACCACTTCCATCTCCACAACCAACTGCCAAAGCAGTTTCCAAGTATTCTTGCTTCTCTGACAGCTTACCACCAATACCCCATTTCAGCCCACCAACCTGTCTCTTAAGCATACACGGAAATGTGTCTCCCAGGCCATTCTCCCCCAGTGCCAGCGCAAGCTTTCAAGAGCTCCAATCAGATCACCGTACTTTCCTACTGAAGAGTGTACATTGTCTTAAGGATAAAATTCAAATTTCATGGCATAGCTACTGGCTGCCTCACCACCCCTCTCAGTTCTCCAAGTGGTCTCTTTGCCTGGCCAGCCCTTATTCAGCCTTCTGGCCTCAGCTCCATGTCACCTCCCCAGGAGAGCCTTCCTTGGGTAAAGCCAACTAGACTGGGTAATACTGGCGCCACCAATTACTAGCTATGGGTCCTGGGAAGTTATCTGATCTCCTGTGTCTTAGTTCTCTAATGTGTAAAATGGTCATATCTCTTAGGACTGTTTTAAAGGTCAAATGAGTTAACACATGGGAGCTGCTGAGGATAGTGCCTGACAACTCATGAGTCTAGGTGCATGTCACCTGTTAATATTCTCTATTTTTCCTTCTTAACAATAGTCACAATTACAGATCAACAAATGTTTCACTGTTCGTTTAATGTTTGTCCCCTTATAAGGTCAGCCTCATGAGGGTAGGCCCAGGCCCACGTATATCACTTTTGTCTCCAACACTTAGCACAAATGTATAGCACCAAGCTGGAGTCTTAATTCACATTATTAAATAAATGTCTGAAAAGACTTAATCACATCTAACAGAATTTCCTAGACACATAATACATGTTTTATTGATTCATCACATTCTCTGCAAATAAAAGAGTAAAGTTATTCTTTGAAAAAAAAAAAAAAAACCATTTGGGTTTCGGCAAGAGACTTTAAATACTTGCCCCAACAAGAAGGGGATTAGTTCTATTAACTGCCAAAAAGGAGGCATCTGTTTATTTTTACAGGAGAAGTGCTACTTTTATGCCAACAGATCTGAGATCATGCATAACAAGATAAAAACACTCCAAGAAGATCTAGAAAAGAGAAGAAAAGAAATTCCAGAAAATCCCCTGTGGACGGGCCTACATGGTTTTTCACCCTTCCTTCTTCCCCTGCTACCCTTATTTACCCTTCACCTTTGGGCCCTGTATCCCAAAAAAAGGTTAGAGGCAGTTAAATCAGGTTGAGGTCCAATATCACTGGCTCATTAACCAAGAATCTAACTATTATTATTCACCGCCCTCCATAGCACCAATGACGGGTAAGATTCCCAAAGCGGGGACAACCTAAGACAGGATATGGAGAGGCTGCATGGTGGATTACATT
>CAUYPK010142521.1:0-26018 GCA_963574355.1 Loris lydekkerianus
CCAGCTGCTCGGGAGGCTGAGGCAGAAGAATCGCAGAAGCCCAAGAGCTGGAGGTTGCTGTGGGTCCTGTGACTTCACGGCACTCCACCAAGGGTGGTAAAGTGAAACTCTGTCTCTACAAAAAAAAAAAAAAAAAAAAAACAACGTATCTCTCTGGGAACTGATGCCTTTGCTGCCGCGGTCAGTTTGGTCAGATTTTGACCATGGAAGAATTGGTAGAGTGTAACTCACGATGACGTTTCCAGCCTCAGTAGGCAGTCTTCTTAAACACGCCTATCTTATAGACAGGTGATGTCCGATCAGATGCATAGAGATAAATATACAATCTACTTTCCCTGTATCCGTCTTGAAAGTTATAGGAAATGTTTGTAACATACTGTTACTTTCTGTGATAATGGAAATGTGTTTTTATCTCAGCTGTCCAAAACAGTAGCCACTAGCCACATGTAGCTATTAAGCACTTCAAATGTGGCTAGCGCAACCAAGAAACTCAAGTGTTAATGGTATTTAAATTTAAATAGCCACATGTGGCTAGCAGCTATGTTGTAGGGCAGGGCAGCTCTAGAATCTCAACACACTTAAAGAAGTTTATTTTATTTCTCAGGAAGGTACAAACCAAAGGCTCAAAACTTGAGAAACATCTGTGATGGTTCATAGAATACTCCTGGGGAAAAGATTAAAAGGATTTAGTACAAGATCTGAAGGAAAGCTTATAGACAGGTAGCCTAGGAAGCAGTCTAAATTTCACAAGTCTGTAGCAGAATCTCACAACTTCTGAATTTTAATGGCCCTCAACAAACAGGATGTAAGGCAGGAGGCAGTGTGTTACAGAGTTCTGTTACTCAAATAGAGGAGACCATAGCATCCGTAGACCAACAGCATCGTCATTAGGTAGAAGCTTGATTAAATGCCCCCTTCCCAACCTGCTGACACAGAACCTGCATTTTAAAAAGATTTTCAAGGGATTCAATGGCACATTCAAGTGTAATAAAGGCTTTGGAGTTGGGCAAATCTGTGTTCAAATCCCAAATCTGCCACTTACCTGAAAGAGTCATTCAACCTTTTGGGACTCAACATTCTCTCCTGAAAAAGAAGGTAAAACTACCTATGTCAAAAGTTATTGTGAAGATTGAATGGTTTAATATATAAAAAGAAATTAGCATGAGGTCTGGTTTCTGTTGGATAACCATTCATTGATTTATTCAACAAATCATTAATTGATTGTCTGTTATATTCCTGTCCTGTGTTTAAAACCTCTTCCAAAACAATACTAAACAAAACAAAACAAATGGGATGGGAGGGGAATAAAACGTTTCCCTCCAGTAGTTTCACTGTTATCTGGTAACCGCTCTCTTGGGATCCTTACAGGATTCACAAACATCAATCCCTTCCACCACCACCACCCTCTAAACTTTAAATAAATGTAAATGAGAAAATGGGAGGGAAGGGAGAAATAAGGGGAAAAGGTGGGAGTTAGACAAATAGGGAAGTTTTGTTGTTGTTTTACCAACAAATAAAAAACACGAGAGCAGACTTTAAGCACAAACTGTTAGCTGCTTTTCTTTTATTGGTTTCCTTAAAATGCAAGCGGCAGCAGCTCTTCTCCCTGGAGGTCCCACTGGTAGGAAAGGGAATACAAGGGGGGTTCTTTTCTGCTCCCCAGGCAAAAAGGGTTTCTCACCCAAGCCAGTAGGTGTTAATCTGCTTAAGCCTGCCTGAGTGGACGTGTTAGATTGCTGGCACATGGCCATTTAGGGGTTTTGTTCCCCAGACCACAGGAGCCCATTTTTCCAATAGTTCCACCAGGCTTTTTGTTTGATAACGTCTATTTCTAGCAGCATTTGCTCCTTCAACAACAAATTCAATGGAACAAAAATTTACTGAACACCTACTATTTGGCAGACCCTCTGTTGGGGATACAGAGATGAATAAGGAACAGTTGCTGTGCTCCAGGGGCTCGCAGAAAAGTAACTTCTGTTGCATTCTCTCAGGTGATGGCTATTATCATGACTTCTTCCCACTGCTTGGGAAAAAATCCTTTCTCTTCCTTGGCTATCCCCTTTTAAACCTGCTCTGACCTCACCGTGCTCTCGAAGGCCCCAGAGGCTGGAAGGGTTAATTACTTGCTGATTGTGGCTGGCTCCTTGTTCTTCCAAACTTCCCACCCCTCCCAATTCCATTTCTAATTGTAAACTTTATTTAACGTACTAATATTTTGCCTTTTACAAAGGCAACATACATTCATTACAGAAAAATATAAACAACATAAAGAAAAAAATTTAAAACTATCATGAATCCCACCATCCAGAGAGAAACTGTTTTAATGAAAATGGTATTTTAAAAAGTATAACAATAACATAATTTCATATGAAGTTCAAAATATAGAGGGCAATCACACATAATTATAATTCAGTCATCTGACTTGTGATCATTTCAGACTTCCTTTTTTTTTTTTAAGTACTTTTTATTTATTTATTTTCTTTTTTTTAGAGACTGGGTCTCACTATGTCACCAAAGCTGCAGTGCAATGGTATGATTTTAGCTTATCGCAGTCTCCAACTCCTGGGCTCAAGCAATCTTCCCACCTGGGACTGCAGGTGTAAGGTCTATTTCAGTCTCTTTGCAGTGATTCTAAATGATGCCTAACATTAGCCTGCCAAGGTCATTATCTTGTGGGGGGAGAATATGAGGTAGATGTGCAAAGCAGGAAGGGGCACTTTTAACTATGCTGGTGAATAAGGATGCCAGTGATTTGATTTTATTTGATTTTTTTTTTTGAGACATAGTCTCAAGCTGTTGCACTGGGTAGAGTGTTGGGGCATCACAGCTCACAGCAACCTCAAATTCTTGGGCTCAGCCTCCCGAGGCCTCAGCCTCCCGAGTAGCTGGGGACTACAGACTCCTGCCACAGCTATTTGTAGAGACTAGGTCTCACTCTTGCTCAGGCTGAGCACTTCTGAGCTCAAGCAAACCACTCGCCTCAGCCTCCCAAAGAGCTAGGATTACAGGTGTGAACCACTGTGCTGGCCTAACACCAATTATTTTAGAAGTTTGCTGTTATTGGTTACATTACTGTTGCTATCAAATGTTTCATCCCTGGTGATAAAATCTGACCCAAGAAACTTGCCTTTCATCCTTGGGATCTGAAATGGGAAATGCAGAAATATCCTCTTCAGAGCTTCATATAAGAATACTTGAATTCATGATGAAGAGTGGTTTTGGATATCATCAAAAGCCTTCCACATGCCAGGTGCTTTGACATATATTATCTCAGTTAATCCTCACAACAGTCTTATAAGATAGATATTATTGTCCCTGTTTTACAGATGATCAAATAAAGGCTCATAAAGTTTAAGAGGCTTGCCCAAGATCTTATAGCCAGTTCATGACAGAAGAAGGGCCCAAAGCAAAAAGACATTAGGGTAGGGAGAAGAGTGCAAAGTGTGTGGCCGACCTGGGTTCAGAGGCCCCTGGACCACCCACTCCCCCTGGGATCTTGGGCAAGTTATTTAACATTCTAAGTTTTCCTGAACTGGACTTTGTGTGATACCACTGGCCTGCAATTAGTGTTGACATAAGGAACAGACCTTAAAAGTGCAACAAAGTCCATTATAAGGGTGTTGTTGAGGACACTGTAGAACAATTCACAGTTGCCTCTTTATGGTGGGGTGTCTGAAAGAAATTCCTGGGGTGTTACTTTTGTTTTATTTTTAAGGCAAGCATGAAACAAAGTTTATTGAGGAAGAGAAAGATAGGCCTACAGAGTAAGAAAGCTTACAGGGCAGGATACATTGGCCATAGACATCAAACGGGCCTCCAAGGCCAGGGCAAGTAGGCAAAGAGGCCAGAAATTCCTGTTTGATCTGAATTCCAAGGCCAGTGTGCTCCTGAGCAATTTCTCTACCTATGGCTCCTAACTGGTCAGGTTTCCAGGGCCACTATCTCCTAAAAAACTTAGATCCCCAAGATTAGGGCTCCCAGAGAGGAAGAACTTGGGCCTTCAGGGCATGCATGCTTTGCTTGTTCCTGATCGCAAGTTTTGCCTCCAATTTTGTTTTTTCTTCTTTCACTCCCACTTTCATGTCATTGTTTTGCATCTATATTCCTTTACACTTCTTTAAATTCTTTCAGATTTAACCCTCAGTTTCCTCATTTATGAACTGGATATAATGTTTCTTTTGCAGGTGTCAGTAGCACTTAGCACAGTGCTTAGTCTATATCAGATGCTCAATAAATGGTGTGTCTTTTCACACTCTTGGAATACCTTGTTGTCACTTTATCACTTCATTAAAAAAAAGAAGGACATTATTTGCATTCCAAAAGAGTCTCCAATTTATGAAAGGGTCCATCAAAGGACCCTTTATTTATTTATTTAATAACAAACCAATGCACATAAAGTAAGATTCCATTTCCACCAGCCTTTAAGAATATTCCTTTCTTGGCAGTGCCCATAGCTTGGTGGGCGGGGTGCCAGCCACATACACCCAGGCTGGCGGGTTTGAATCCGGCCCAGGGCCAGCTAAAGCAACAAGGACAACTGCACCAGAAAAATAGCTGGGCATTGTGGCAGGCACCTGTAGTCCCAGCTATTTGGGAGGCTGAGGCAAGAGAATTGCTTAAGCCCAAGAGTTTGAGCTGTGAGCTGTAATGCCATGGCACTCTACCTAGGGTGACACCTCTGTCTCAAAAAAAAAAAAAAAAAAAGAGTATTCCTGTCTGAGTTTTTCTCACACAACTGGCTCTGTGCTACTCTACCAACTTTGCTTCTTTCCAGTCTCCAAACCAGTGCAGCTGCTCTAACAAGATATTTCAAAGTCCTTGGGATGGAATAGATTTACTTACTTAAAGACAGAGTCTCACTCTGTTGCCCAGGCTAGAGTATCATAGCATCAGCCTAGATCACAGCAACCTCATACTCCTGAGCTCAAATGATCCTCCTGACTAAGCCTCCCAAAGTGATCACAGGCCTGAACCACCACACCCAGCCAGAATGAACTAATTTTAAAAATGAAAACCTTTTCATTATTTTCCCAGAAGCAAAAACAAATTCCAAGGAACTTATTTTTAATTATTAGGGGTACATAATAGTTGTCTATGTTTATAGGGTATATATAGGATACATGTGATGTTTGATACAGGCACATAAAGTGATTTATTCAAACCAGGACAATTAGGGGTTTCCATCACCTTAGGCGTTTATCATTTCTTTGCATTAGGAACATTCCAATTCCATTCTTTTAGTTATTTTAAAGTATACCTTTATTTATGATCATAGTCACTTTGTTGTGCAAATATTGTTCATTATACCTAAGTATATTTTTGTACCCATTTCATCCCCTTCCCTCCACTACCCTTCCCAGCCTCTACTAACCATCATTCCTCCTTCTTTCTCCATAAGATCAATTGTTTTTAATATTTAGCTCCCACATATGAGTGAGAACACACGGAATTTGTCTTTCTGTGCTTGGCTTCCTTCGCTCAACATAATGTTCTCTGGTTCCAACTATATTGTTGCAAATGGCAAGATTAGATCCTTTTTGCAGCTGTATAATATTCCATTCCGTTCCAATATTCCTTTATTCATCCACTGATGGACACTTAGGTTGATTCCAAATCTTAGCTATTGTGAAAAAAAGGGGGACCCTCGTACACTGTTGGTGGGAATGTAAATTAGTTGCAACCACTATGGAGAATGGAACGGAGGTTCCTCAAAAAACTAAAAATAAAACTACCATACCTAGTATGACCCAGCAGTCTCACTGCTGGGTACATTTATCCCAAAGAAGGAAATCAGTATATTGAAAAGATAACCTATATGCCCATGCTTACTGGAACACTATTCATAATAGCCAAGACATTTTTAGATAGAAATGGTCTGCTATAGAAAATAGAGAATTGGATAATCAAGTTTTCTCTTTTATCTCACCTTCAAAATGGCTCCCCTGACCGATGCTTTGGGTTTCTATGTGTCTAAAAAAAGATATTGAATCCTATTCCCTGCGTCTTCTAAAACAGGTTTAATTATTTCCACTGTATTAATAGATTTTGAATTTTATCAGAAATTAAGTTGTCTGATGGGTTTATTATTGCTATTAATAATTTCTTAAATTATCATTTTAAAAAATTATAACCCATCTCACAAAATTCTAAGAAGCTTGTGGGTTTTTCGTTTTGTCAGGGTTTTTTCACCCCAGTCTTTAGCGTTTTCAAGATATCCAATTAAAAGGTAAATCAAGGGAATTAATATTAAGTATGGGATAGGTCACCGTCAGGTCACTGTCTATTAATCTTCAAAAAGACCTGGGCAAGCAGAGCCCAGTAATCTACTTATGTTTGCTCAAAGCATTTTGTTGGATCCTTAACACCTGTTGAGCTGAGTGTTGAAAAATTAAATTACAATGCCTATCTGTGCTACACTGCCCCAAGCTTTTCTTTCTCCTCTCTCTTCACTTCCTTCCTTCCTATCTTTCCTTTCCCTTTTCTTCCTCCCCAAATTTTTATTGTGTCTTTTGGCTGCCAGGAGCTAAGCCCTGGGGATCCCTTGGTGGCCAAAACAGCGAGGTCCTTACTCTCAAGGTGCTTTCAGTCTGGAGGGGGACAGGCACTAATTAAATCAAAGGCACTAGTGGGTGTAGGGTTACTAATTGCGGTTGATGCCTTGAAGGCCTGCAGTATAGTGAGGGATCTGGCCTACTATGAGGATAGATTTTTGGATTGAAATATGAAGAATGAGGGGTAATAAAGGCAGAGAGGGGATTCTAGGCAGCAGAAACAGCATGTGCAAAGGCCGTGTGATGCTGGGAATCATGGTGCTGGAGAAAATGAAAGGAAAGATACTGTGGCTGGACCAGATAGAACAAAAGTGGAGGCCAGGCACGGGGATGCTTCTGGTAAGGTCAAAAGAGCCAGAGACACAAGCTTTGTAAAGATTTTGGCCTTCAACTTAAGAGCAATGAGAAGCCACAAAACTGTTAATAAGGAAGAGCAAGCGATGTGAGAACTGTGTTAGTGACCGAGGCATCTTTGTCTCTGCAGGTGCAATGCAGTCGTACACGTGGTCTCTAACTTACACAGTGACGACGGCTGCTGGGTCCCCAGCCGAGAACTCCCAACAGCTTCCCTGTATGAGGAACACTCACGTGCCTTCTTCCTCTGTCACACACAGGATACCAGTTTATCCCCACAGAGAGGAACATGGGTAGGTAGCTTTCCGGGGCTGCTGCCTCACTTTTAAAATTTGATCTAAGGAGGGGCTTACTTAGCAGCTGTTTTCTCAGAGGACAGGAAGGGCACCATCCTTTGCTGAGTCCTCCCAGTGTGCTCAGCGCCATGCTGTGTTGCACCGTCTCAGGTAATCACCACAACAAACAGGTGAGGTAGGCAGGTGGGTGTCAGTGGCCCCGTTTACAGACGAGGGAATTGACATTTGGCTGACTTTATCCCCCCAAGGTCACACAGCAGGTAGGTGCCCAGCCTGAGCATCTGTCTGGCTCTGAAGCCTGTGTTCTTCCTTCCATACCCCTCTCAAAGCCTCAGGGGAAGACCCTTGCTGCGGTCCCCTCCGTGGCTCACTATACACCTTGTAGCCTTACAGAGCTTCTTGGTAGGTCTGAGTCTTTTATGACTCCATTTAGAAGAGGAGGGCTGCTCCACCTGAGGGTTGGGGGCCCTTTAGGGCTGCAGTTATTCACAGTGTTCAAGGAATCCCTGGGGGGGGGGGGGTGTCCACCAGTGCTTTGTGCCCCAGATAAGTAAATCATTTGTTTTGTCCACATTTCTTTCAAATCTGTGTGGTGGTGATGTACAAATCCATTCAAAGGTGTCACCTGAATTATGGTAGCCTTTTGCCAGTATGTGTCCTCTTCATCAAAAGACACTAGCCTCACAATGTCTCATGAGCCACTAGTGATATTACACAGAGACACTACCACGTGGTGCAGTGAGCCCCACAGGCCAGGTCCCATCAGACCCACTGTGGTGGCATGGAGGGGACAGGACCTCTCAGTCCCTTCCACGCAGGTGCACCCGGATAAAACAGCAAGGCAGTGACCCTGAGTGGACACAGGCTGGAATGTTGGTACATTTTCCCATAGGTTCAGGAGCCCCTGAGCAGTCAATAGGGCAGCCATTATTTCCTCAGCGAGCCTTTTAGAGTATTTTTCCACACATTTAGGATACAGTTTTTTCAGGGAGATTTTTGATTCTGCAGAAATGGCAGAAGAGAACTCACGTGGTCATAGGTTAGCATCTTTGCTGTAAAGACTTTCCGAGGAAGGACAGCGATAACAATACCCTGTGTTCACACAGGACTTTCTGCTCTCAGGGAGCATCTTCACACACAGGATCTTCAGAGTGACCACAGGCAGCATTTTTCAGATGAGAAACCGGGTGATGAGGAGCCCAAGGTCACACGGTTGGAATGTGGTGGAGCATGGCTTTGACACCTGGTTAAGCATGCCAGGGTGTTCTCCTCCCAGGTAGCTTACAGAGATGGGAAAGCAGAGGCCTGTGTAATACGAAAACTTAAATCCCAAAGGGTATGACACGGGCCTTTTAAACAACAGGAGTAGAGGTTTCCATCACTAATTACGTTAGGCTCCGAGTTAGATTTCATTCCCTGAGCACCGGCTGGTAAGGGAGCTATGCCCCAGGTGTGCTGAGGGAGAAGGAAAATCAGCCTGGGGTGTTAAACTTACCACAACAAGGCCACTGGGTGGAGAGATGAAGAATCAAAAAGAAGAAGAAAAAGGGGGTGGGGGGAGAAAGAAAATAAAGACAAAAAGAAGAACAAAAATGAAATAAAAACAGACGAAGTTGATTTTTAAGGTGTTGGGTGCTTTGCCCTCCTTCCCCCGCTCACACTGCCCAATGTGCTTGCTGCATTGTAGATACACGGGAAGCTACAACTACGGGAGCTATGGCAACCAGCATCCGCACCCCATGCAGAGCCAGTACCCGGCCCTCCCTCACGACGCGGCCCTCTCCGGGCCACTCCACTATGCCCCTTACCACAGGAGCTCGGCACAGGTGAGTCCTGCTTGCTCGCCCAGGCCTTGGAACCCTTGGTGCCAAGCCCAGTGCATGTAACACAGTTCCTAAGCTCTTCTGCACACTGTGTGTGCAGCCCATGTGTCCCCAAGGAGAGGACAGTCCTTTCGTCAGCGTTATTTCTGCCCTCCAGTGGCTGGCCATGGCGGGTGCTCGGCCTGTGTTCATGCTCCACTCTGTCTCTCACACACCTGGCTGCTAAACAGTTCCTTGTAGTTCCGTCTTCTCCGTGACCTCTCTAAAGCCAGGATCCAATCGTCTGGTGCCCTTTTGCAGACAGCCACCCCCACACAGAGCTTTTGTCCTCCTTTCCCACAACCACACTCCAGGCGTAGCACCTCTCCGTCTCTCAAGTCTCCCGTGTCTGTTCCTCTTCATCCAGGCCACACACATAATTTTAACCAGAATTCTCCTGCACTGGACCCTTTTCCAGATCACTTTCAGGGCTCCTCTCTGTCTAATAAGCCAAACCAGCCCTCTGTGGCCTGTGGTGAGAGGAGCCCGCAGCTGCGCTGCAGTGCTGATATTGGGCATTTCTACCTGCCGAAAGCGCTTTCACACATGATGGCCCCAAATTAGCTGCTCACCAATTCCATTTAATTCGACATTCTAAATGTCTCTGCACCCCTCTGTCCTTGTCTCAGCTCAGGCCTTTATCATTTCTAACCTAGATGATGACAGAAGCCTGTCTGGTGGTCCATGTCTCCAAAACTTGCCCCATCTCTGGTTTGCCCCTACACTGCAGCTGAAAGAGTCTTTCAGAAAAAATCCGACAGACCATGACACTCTCCCCCTCCTTGGCACATCCATCGCTTTCCAGGTCAAGTTCAATTCCTTAGCAGGTCTCTCAAGACTTGTTACCTTTCCAACTAACACTCTCCCACCCACTTTGCTCTGGCCATGCCCGGCCTGCTTGAGCTGAGTACCCCCAGGTTTTTGCAGATATTGTTCCCTGTGACTGGGAGTCTCTTCCCCCCACCTCTGCAGCTTATCATTCAGGACAAGAATCTTGCTGTCTTTGTGGCATTTCCTGAAAGTACCCCCTTCCTGCCTCCAAGACCTTATTAGGGGCCACTCCCTGGGCTTCCTCTGCCAGTAGCATTTCTCACACCCTGTTATCATCCCTGACTTTCCTGTCTATCAGAGGAGACCCCGAGCCCCTTGAAGGCAAAGATTAAATCGTGTCTAGGTCCCAGGACATGACATCTATGAAAAGAGCAGCCAACTTTGCCTAAACACTTGCCATGTGCCAGGCTCTGAGATGAGTACTTTGCACATTCTCTGGAGGAGTGAGATTGAAAGTAACTTGCCCAAGGATTTGAACCTAGGCAGTGTGACTCCTCTCTAGGCTCTTAGTGCTGCCATCCTGTGTCACCACTCAGATGTAGGGATTCACTCAGAGTGTACTGCACAGATGACAACATGGGCGCTCGTGTCAACATAAATAGTAGTGTGGTGTGCCGAGCACATTCAGTCCATCCCGGGAAGCCTCAGAGTAGCAAGATCAGAGCTATGCTTAACAAAGAGAGCTCTAGGGGCACCCCTAGGACAGAGTGAGACTAGGGGCTCTGCCCCAAAGCATGCGGAGGAGTCTAGGAGGGAGATGGCGGGACTGAAGCTAAGTGGAGGCCACAATTACATCAGCTGTCAGCACAGAGACTTGCCTCTAGGGGCAGGCACGGAGGAGAATGTATCCACAACACTTGGGCCCTTGGGGCAAACAGGTATCTGTTTTGCTTTCCATCTGTAGTACCAAGGGGAGCCAGGGTTTAATCCCAAAACAATCTCAGCAGTTGATTCCACTAAATTATCACCAGGGGCATTCATTATAGGCCCCCAACTGTGTCACCAGAGACACCAGGTCTTTGGGTCTCCTGCTCTTGGGAGCAGTCTGCACTGCTCACTGTAATGGCCACAGCCTGGGTTACACTCAGCACACTCTAAGCAGCTCGTTCATTCATTCCTCAAGTGGTTACTGAGTGCCCACCATGTGCAGGTCCTGTGTTAGCCTCCGGGAGCACAGTGGGGAAAGCAATAGAGCAAGCCTGTTTGGGAAGAGCATGGGTCCAGTGGGAGAGGCATCACCATGCCGTGGCTCCGGCATATCTTCCTTCTCTCCTCACTTCCTTGTCCACCCTCATGAAATGCCAGGAGCTGGTTTTCTGTAGTATTTTTAAAGCCATTGCCATACAAAGAAGCCAAGGTCTCTTCAAGGCCTGTGCTATTCCTGGTGATCAAAGATAGGTCTGCAGCATCCTCTCTGGAAGCCACAGCAGTCTCCAGTTGGAACACTGTCATTTAATAGCTGGTCTCATTAAAAAGGCCCAAGGACTAAATGAAAGGAGGAACCCTTTGCATCCAGACTAGAGGTGAGAGGCCAAGGGCCCGAGGCCAGCTTCTTCCCCACCATGCCTTCACAGTTCACTTGTGGCCCTTAGACAAGGGCCAATGACAGCCCCCTGCCCTCAACACATGCACACACTCTGCATTTCATGGCTTATGCCTTAGTCTCCAGCTGTAAAGTGGAGTGGAAGGAAGTTAATTATATATATATCTACCCATGTTGATAGATGAGCTCAGTATTCAAGATGGGGAACACTTCCTCTCTTGGGGAAGACAAAGTCTCCTTTGTCTTTCATTAACATTTCTCCATCGAGCACTGTTCTAGCACCTTCAAATACATGGACTCATTTAATTCCTCTAATAACCCTCAGAAGAAGGCATTTTTCTATAGTTGTTTTTAAAGATGAGGAAATAGCCTCAGAAGTTAATATGCTCCAGGCCATGCGTCCAGCAGGTGACAAAGCAGACTTCAATGCAAATTGTCCAACTCTCAAACCTAACCCCAAACCATGGCACTGAAGACTACTGTTCTGGAGAGTGGAAAGTAAATTCAAGAGATCAATATTTTCAGTAATTTCATGTTACCAAAGGGAAGAAGCATACACTCAGACCTCATCTTTCCTTCACCTGTTCTTTGGTTTAAGGTTGAGCATAATCCACTGCAGGGCTAGTTTCAGCACAGGTCAAGCTGTTCCCATCATAGGTAACTGAAAATCACACTTCTCTATATCAGACTCATTAGGGAAAAGGTCAGTCTGAATTGAAGAAAAATTGCAATTCTCCGTAGTATAATATGGTTAGAGAAATATTAGAGAGGCCATCAGCACAAGAATAACTGAGACTGACTTCTCCAGATAAATGCCTGCAAGGTTTGCCTTAAAGAACTGATACATCCATGAAGTGCCGTAATTATATGCATCTCAGCATTTACATGCTCAAAATAATTTTAAGTAATTTGCTTTTTAAAATATAGTATGTGTGTGTGCCCTTATTTATAGAACTCATTTGCACAACACATGCTTTCTTCCTGGGTGCTACAAACCTTCCAGCCCTGCTTGAGTTCTCATAACTTCTGAATTAGTGAGTCCAAATGAATAAGGTTTCACAGTGTAGGATTTGAATTATTTCAGAAAAACACCCATTTTGCAACTATGCTGTACTGTTCACATCCAAGTAGGTAAAAAGGGAGGGTGTCAGCTGCCCTTTCCCAGGCTCCCCTTCCCAAGCACTACCAAAGAGAGGAAACAAACCTGACCAAGAGCAGGCTACAGAATATTTCTTGGCCTCATTCAATACATGTTCACGGAATCTCTGTCCCGTCAACAGACAGGAGGCCCTTGAGCTCGAAAGCCATTTGATCAACCAGAAGCTGCATGGCTAGAAACACACTCAGTGGGCACTAGAAATCCGTTCCTTATTTCTCATCTGAATGGCCAATGCCAAGGCTCACTAGCCAATCACCACCTCTCCCAGGACCTCCACCAGCCTGGCCCAAACCAGCCCAGGGCCGGTGTCTGCTACAAAGCTTACTTAGGTTACCCCACTTCAGGATAGCATCTTGGGTCAAAGAGCAAAACACTCAGTCGATCATAATGTTGTAAGAGATGCCTGTAGAGGCATCTGAAAAATGGGCATAATTATAGCACCTCTTCCATAGGGTTGTTGAGAGGTAATAAAGTTAGAACAGGGCCTGGCTGGCTCTTAGTGAGCCCTGTCTGCATATATTATTATTACCTTCTGTAACACTACAGTTATGATACTATTATATTTAGTATAATGATGTAATTAATCAATATTCCTCCTTCATTATCCTAGCTCTATGAAGGCAGGGACCAGGGTCTTTTTTTCTCCTCATCATATTCCCAGGGCCAGCACAGAGCTTGGCCCTTAGTGAGTGCTCCTTAAACACTTGCTAAGGAAATGAATGAACACAGGGATCCTTACTCTGTTCCTAAGTTGCCCTGTAACCTCAAGCAGGTCATTTTTCTTCTCTTGACCTCAACTCCCTCATCTGTAAAGTGGTAGGTGGGACCGGATAGTCAGTCACTAAGGCTTTTGCCGTCATCAGTGGACTATGACCCTGTGATTTTAAAAAGAAGAAAAACATTAATAATCACTCACACATTTTGAAATTTTACTATATGGGAGTTCTATGCGTTTCACCTATATTAATTTATCCTGACCCTAAAAGCTCAGCAGACATTGCCTGTCTGACAAAGACTTTTTAGGAGCTATGTCCTCTTCCAGAAGAGGCTAAGAGGAGACTGGCTGAGGCTGTGCCCCCTGGCAGTCCCTTGGTACTGTGAGAGCCGCCTTTCATAGGAAAACAGTTTGTGCTCCTGACAGGCTCACCATTCACCCTGTGTTCAAGTCGCAGCCCATGTGGTAAGGGCCAGGGATAAAGGGCTCTTTCTTCCCTCTCCATGTGTAGGAAAGCCAGTCCTTGGTATGGGGAGTTGTTTCTTAAAATAGAAATTCCTAATATGGTTCCAATGAGGCCAAGAGTCAGTCACAGCTGAGATGGACTTACACCATAGGCACTTAATGGAACCATCCGCTATGCGTGCACACATGCACACCTACACATGCTCACACGCACCCCTCACATACCCTTCACAAGGGGTGTTATCTGGTGACTTATGTCCATTTTGGAATCAGTAGCAACAGCATGTGATTTGACCCAGAGAATGGGAACTTCCTGTTAAGGGCCCTCAACAAAAAGCGCCTTTATTCTGGGCAGAGATCTCTGGATACCAGGGTCTGTGCTCGGCATGCTTAAGGAGCCTGCACCACCGGATGTGAACTGTGAGAGGTGAGGTGGATGCCACCCGCCAGCCTCTGCCACTCCCACTGGACTAAACAGAAGCTTCATTGGTTGTGCTAATCACAGGCCAGGGCAGCAGGCACTTCAGCCGCCCTGTCTTTCAATGGTCTCTTCACCGTGGGGAAAGCGAGTCACTGACTCATTTGTAATTAGCTGACCTAACAGGACAGAATTTTCCATGCTGGAGTCTGTGGTAACAGAATTTTATTGTCACATTGGAGATATTTTGAGCCAGCCTCATTTCCAGGCAATTACTCTTTTGAGTCAATGACACAACCTCTGGGCACAGCTGCGTTGAGGGTCCTTGACAAGGCACAAAAGCCACACTCTCTTGGGTTCTCAGGGAAGGAGCTCCAAGTCCATACTGTGACATTTTCACCTACACAAGCCAGGGCAAGTGAGGACTCTGTCAGAACCAGCAAGCTGAGGCCAGGTCAGAACTCTAGGACCCTGTGCTCAGTAGGGGGAGAGGGCAGAGAGATTAAGTTTATTAGACTGGAGTGCTCTCTTGCTCCTGTGCAGCTCGGGAGTAGCAGGTCAGCCTCATTGGGGTCCGTCAGATTGGTGTGGGGAACACATGCTGCCCCAGGACTGGGTTTGGGGAAAGTCCTTTTACTGTCTCTGGTGACTTTAGGCAGGCCACTTCACTCAAGGGGCCTAGTTTTCTCATTTGTACAACATGGGCTTGGACAACTACATAACCCCTGAGGTCTGGTGTAGTGGTGATTCCTCAGTGATCATTCACCACATTTCATTGAGCACCTGCTAGGTGCCAGGCAGTGTGCCAGATGTTGGGAATATGGTGTTGAACATGACAAAGCCCCCACCAGGAGTGGAAAGAGATAGCTGCCAAGCAGGAGGGTGGGGTCCTGACCTGAGAGATGGTGGGAGGAATGCTTAGCTTCTTGAGTTAGGATGGAAGTCCAGAAAAATCTCTCTGAGGAGGTAACATTTCAGCTGAGATCCAAAGAATAAACAAAAGGTAGGCAGGCCAGCAGCTGGGGACAGGGATGGTAGAGAAGGATTCTAGGCAGGGAAAACAGAACAGAGTTCCCTGAGATGGGAACCAGCTTGTCGTGCCACAGGACCAGAGGGAGGCCTCCACACTAGCGAGAGTGCCCTGAGGTGAGGTGACGTGTGCCCAGAGAGGCCGCATGAGAGAAGATCAGGAGGGGGAAGCAGCCTTTTTTGAAAAATCAAGGACCATTTTGTAGTGTTTCTTACTGTTACCGATTCAGAACACCTGGGATCTTGTGCTCTGGGGCAGGGCCCCTCTCCCTGTGGTCTCTTAGAGCAGGTCCTGGGCTAGAATCCCACGTGCAGGCCTGAGCATCTTACGCTGCTGCCACACAGGCAGCATCCTGCAGGCTCCGTGAAGCACAGCACATGGTGCGCGTCAGTGTTTCTGATCTGATTTGGGATTAGGAGAGCCTTGGCATGCTGTCCGTGGTCTCCTTGGCAACAGCCCTTGGTGCCTTCTCCCTTGAGTTCCCAGACACCACCTACGCCCTTCTCCCTCCTTCCTTCTCCACTGTTCTTTTGACTGTGAAGTGGCTATACTCATGCCATCCTGTATGGGGAGGAAAATCCCTCACTACTAGAATTTGGAAACCTCCTTCTCCACCTCTGAATGGCTGGCTGTCTTTGCACACTTCAGGTCTAAGAGCCTTTCCCTGCTTCCCTTCGGCTCCCACTCAAAGAGGCAGCACGGTTCCCTTGGGCCACCTAGACTTGGGGGGCAGCCATTGCTGTCATAACCCCTCTCCTGCTGTCTAGGCTTCAGCCTGTCTGTCTCCCTCACAGGAGGCAGCCTCCCACCTAATCCCTTGGGGCTCCACTCTCCAACTGTCAGGGAAGACAGATGGGGAGCAGAAGAATTCACACGTTCACGCACACCCTCTCTCTCACTGCCCTTGCCATCCCTGTGGATTGGCTCCTGTCCTTGTCTGGGTGGCCCTCAGCACAGCTAAGAAATCTTTGTGCTGACGGGCCAGCAAACCGGGAGCTCTCTTTGGGAGCTTGGAGCTCCTCCCCTTCCTCCCCTCTGATCTTACTAAAGGGGGCTTATTTGCATAGCTGTCTTGGTAACAGAAAAGAATGTAAAAGAAGCAGCACTTCAGAGGCACTTCTCTCACTCCTGATCCTTTCTAGAACCGCTTCCCCTCTTCCTGGAGCTACTAACACCTGTTCTTCCGACCTACACAAAAGCTCCCTCCCCTCCCTTCTCCACTGGTTTTTCTTGTCTCCTTCCTCCACATTCACACCAAGCCCAGTAGTTTACCATTTCCTACTTGTGTGTCTTCCAGAACTCCAGTGAATGTAAACCAAAAAGAAAGATGTTCTCTAAATGATAGGCTCTAATAATAACCTTTGAAGCTGCTGACTTGCTTCCTCTCCAGAAGCCTGCTTTTCAGCTGCAGTTCATAATTGAATTCAACTGTAAAATGCTATTTTTAAAAATGTCACTGTATTTTACTTGGCAGTATTGTTCTTTTGAGTTGATGGAGTGGGCCCTATCACATCTCTGTAACTAGTGGGGAAACTCACAACCATCCTTCCATACATTCACATTTATCTGGTCATGCTGTTACTAGCGCGCGCACACACACACACACACACACACACTTGCTCATGTATCCCCAATTGGAGCTATTCCTCCTGTTAGGTTTGACTTCCCAAAATATTCTAGATTAGGGGCACAAAGGCAATATCACTGCTTGAGTAAACCCCACCCCAACTCTGGCTGTGAAATTGTTTGCAACTCTTTTATTATTTCCCTAGGCCAAGGTTCAATCTTGCAGAAGTTCATTGATTCCTTTCCATCAACTCTTACTGATAGCATCTTCAGAAACTTAACCTAGATTGTGAATGTGGCCAATACTGTGTATATGCAACTTCAAGCTAATGTTAACTTTGTGGAATTTCTTTCCCCTCAACAAGTACCCTTTCAATAGCCCCACTTCCCGGATGGAACCTTGTTTGATGAGCAGCACTCCCAGACTACATCCTGCCCCAGTCACTCCCCGCTGGCCAGAGGTGCCCTCAGCCAACACCTGCTACACAAGCCCGTCTGTGCATTCTGCGAGGTATGGAAACTCTAGTGACATGTACACACCCCTGACCACGCGCAGGAATTCCGAGTATGAGCACATGCAACACTTTCCTGGCTTTGCTTACATCAACGGAGAGGCGTCTACGGGATGGGCTAAATGACTGCTATCCTAGGAGTCCATATTTAATATTAATAATAATTATTATTAATAATAATAAACCCAGCACCCATCCCACAGAAGACTTTGTATAAAGTTACATTGTAACTCATGGGCTATTCCTAGGCATCCGTTTCTTAACGAATGTGAGGATGTGATTCAGTGTGGGATGAGTAAACTTTAGTTCAGAAATGGGACTTACTAAAAGTCAGGGGGATTGGGTTCCTGTAGCCAAGCCAGACTTGACTGTTTCTATAGAGCACTATGTTGGGCAGGCCAGTCTGTGCCTTTTCCCTCTGTTCCACGACTTTGCTTTGTGTTGGCAACCACTCCCACTAAGCTACTTATTTTCCTGTTGACAAAAGCTCTTTAGTCTTGAAGGATGGATCCTGGAAACAGTTCTGGTTTGTGTTCTTGGGTGGACACGTAATTTACTAAGAGCAATCACCTGGCCACCTGTCTGTCACCTTACTGCACAATGAACAGCCCTCAAACATGTTCTACACACCCTTTCTTCCTGGTGGTGTCACCACTGCTTCCTGGAGCATGAGGGCTAAATGGAAGGGTCAAGAAACTCTAGATTCTCTGTTACACTCACATATGTCACAGTACCTGCATTGTCTTGGAATGTAAGCACGGTCTTGAGGGAAGGAAGAAGCCTGTTCTGTATTGCCTTAAGTTGATTGAGGTTTGTAGGGGACCGGTTCTTCTACATACAAGGATTTGTCCTGAGTTTGCACAATGGCTAATGTCAGCAAAAGGCAGGAGAGGGTTGTTTTTTTTTTTTAAGTTCTATGAGAATGTGAATTTATGACATTGAGTATCAGCCTCAGCTCCGCTGTGTTAACTTTGTGAAACTGGATGGACCAAACTTTAATTTACCAAGCACCAAGTGTGAAAATAACTTTCATGGTTCCTTCGTAAGACTATAATAATTTCCGACACTTTGATAGAAAAAAATAAATTCAAAGCTGTGCCTTTGAGCCTATACTATACTGTGTATGTGTGGAAATAAAAATGTATTGTACTTTTGAAAAATTTTTCGGTAGGCATTTTTTCGTCAGATTTGTAGCAATTTGTGAAGTTTGTTAGAGATTAACATAGTTTTTCTTTCTGTATTATAAAATGCACCAAGCAATTATGGTGGACCTATTACCCTATGGGTAAGAAATAAATGGAAATATGACATCGGATGTTTTAGGCAATTGTTCTGTAAATAAAATCGTTGATCACACCACTCAGTGTGATAATCATGTCTACAGCTAAAATGGAAATAGTTTTATCTGTACAGTTGCGCAAGATATGAATGGTTTCACACTTAAATAAAAAGTATTGAAATGACCTGCTTTCTCTCTTTTCATTTGCTAGGACCTCTGTGTGTGTGTGTGTGTGTGTGTGTGTGTGTGTACATGCCCACATGTGTACAATATAAGGTGTGAATACTTTAGGGTATTCAGAAATAAGCAGCACAAAACCAGGTGGTCTTGTATGGCTACACTTATCCAGTGCTCTACCATTTTATCATCCAATAATCATTAAAATGTGGGTAAGCCGCATATCCTGTCCTTGAATAATGATTAAGTAAACGTAGGACTTACAGCCCATTTGAAGTCTGTAGAGAATTAGGCAGGGAATATTATTCTTCAATACCAGCATCATTAAGCAGTCCCCTGTTTTAATGAACACTCGGTGTAAAGATATTTCAAGTGCAAGGCTATAAATGCTAATAAACTTCTGGAACAGAAGAGTAACATTACTGAATACTTAATAAGTATTAGAAAATGCTTCTCCAGCACTGTATTTAGATTCTGGGGCTGAGAGAAGTGAGATGTACAAGTGAAATGATTGTGTTTTGCCTAAACATTAAGGGTCTAGGATCTGACTTGGCGCCTGTAGCTCAAGCAGCTAAGGTGCCAGCCACATACACCTGAGCTGGCGGGTTCGAATCCAGCCCGGGTCCACCAACCAACAATGACAACTACAACCAAGAAATAGCCAGGTGTTTTGGTGGGCGCCTGTAGTCCCAGCTACTTGGGAGGCTGAGGCAAGAGAATCGCTTAAGCCCAAGAGTTGGAGGTTGCTGTGAGCTGTGATGCCACAGCACTCTCCCCAGGGCAACAGCTTGAGGCTCTGTCTCAAAAAAGTCTAGGTTCTACGAGAGATTCAGAACTAGGGATTTCTAGAAATGACAGTAGTGACTACATTAACTAAAAGGCATGAGAGTTTGACAACTCAATTTGCATTTTGAAAGCTTTATTTTTAAAGCCAAGCTCTTGCTATTATATAACATATTTATACCTGAACATGATTTTAAGATTAAAATTACTTATACATGATACATAGCATCCCCTTAAATATATTTAGCTTGTGTTGATGTACAAAAAGAAAGCTAATGTTGAATTTCATTCTCTTGACAGAAAATTAGTTTGACCTTTTATCCATGATCCATTAGTTGGCATTTATATGAAGAAAGTAAGTCACTGCATATAATAAACCTGAGAGTGACCAGATCTGTCACTCTCTTACAATTCAAGCCTAGTACTCAATACGTGAAAGGGTGGAGTAAGTCTGACTTTTGACTTATTAAGCACAAAAAATTAAGTAATTGCCAAATTCTCTAGCCAGGTAAGATCAGCACATAGTAACACTCATTTACAAGTAACAGCCACAAGTTTATGAACTGCACAAATTTTTAGGCAAAAAATAGTCACAATCAACAAGGGCTGGAAGCCTGGAGAACCAACGGGAAGGTCACTCCAGGAGGAGAACGTGTGCCTCCCCTGCAGAGCACATCTGAGACCTGAGAGTCAACAGCACCAGGGAAAAAGGCAGCTTTATTTATCATTATTATTATTTTAGCAGAGTCTCACTTTGTCATCCTGGGTACAGTACTGTGGTATCATAGCTCACAGCAACCTCAAACTCTTGAACTCAAGTGATCTTGTCTCAGCCTCCTGAGTAGCTGGGCCTACAACCCAGGCCCCCTTAGACCACAACCCAGGCACAGACCAGGCACCTGGCAGGTCACCTGGCTAGGTTTTTCTATTTTTAGTAGAGATGGGGTCTTGCTCTTGCTCAGATGGGTTTCAAACTCCTGAGCTCAAGCAATCCACCCACCCTGGCCTCCTGTAGTGCTAAGATTATAGGCGTGAGCTACCAAGCCCAGCCTAAGAAGGCAGCTTTAGCTGAGCACAAGTGGTCACTGGGCCTTGTCGCCAGAGCACAAGGTGCCATCTCTTGGGGGCTAAGTACTACCTATGTTGTCATTTGTTCTAAAACTTCTGACTTTGAACTGGGAAGCATCTCTGGGAAAAGGCAGTATCTGCTGTGAGCATGAATGTCAAATGCACCTTCTCCCTCTGATAGCTCCTAGCCAGTCACCAGAATGGGAACGGACAAGGCTGGTGGTTGGGAGTTGGGCCAGTCACTTGTCAGAGGAAGAACAGAAGAGTCTTGGCAATAAAGGAACACTCCCCTCTTCAGACTTTTTCTAAACAGAACTCTGCCAGCTTGAAAGTGGCCGAAGTCATGAACAGCAGCCAGGATGGCTCACCCACATTGCAGGCCTGTGGCGTCCTTAGAATCCATCCCGCTGTGTCTTTTGTCAGGGCTCTAGCATGCCCCAGGTTTGAATAGAAAGGGAATTTGTGGTCCCCTGAGACTACAGTCCAGGCACAGACCATTCCAGAATGTTTGCCATTGAGTAAGTCCAACCTAAACAGGGCAAGAGACTAAAATTGCGAAAAGGGCCGTGGCCTCACCGTGTGACCTTGAACCGGTCACCTCCCCACTGTGGACTCAAGCACCATGTTATGTGACTATGACATTCCAAATTATAGTCTGTGTGCTGAAGGACCAGGGCTGGCAGATCTGGGTGAGGAGGATGGGCAGCTTAGGGGAAACAAAGAGTGGACTGGACTGGCAGCTGGGCAGTGATTCAGGGAGGCAGCCGTGAGAGGGAAGGCAACGGCTCCACCAGCTGGAGCCAAAACACAGGCTGGGCCAGCCGCTGCACCCAGTGTGCAGACCTGCCTGGCTGCCTCCTGTCCACCCGCCCCCCCTTCCTTGTCTGATTCTGGACAGCAGTCTTTTGGAACCCCCCCTCCTTCAGAATTGGCTTTAATATCTACTATAAAGTGAATCAAAATGTCTGAAGTGAATCTGGAGAAGGAAAGAGAGCAAACACAAGCCATTTGTCCCAGTTTCTTGCACCACTTAATGATAGACTTGCAAGATTTTCAAACAGTTAAATCCTGGGGAAGGGGGGAGAGTAAAAATAGACCCTGCATTACAGAAGATGGGGCATGGGGAGGAGTTGCTGTAGGTCTCCGGAAGTCCAGGAGAAAGCTCTCTGAAATCTAGTGAGAGCCTCAAGTATGCAAATCATCACCATTGGAAACTTTAAAACAAACAAAAAGATTGACCCACTTAATGGATTTAAAGTAAGCGAGAATTGAGTTCTGAGGTCAAATTCTGGAGCCAGCAGAGGAGTTGTGGAGAGGGCATTCCTGCTCTAAGTAGGAAATGGACTGCAGTGGTTCTCAGCCCTACCTGCCCATTAGAGCCACCTGCTCAACTTTATAAAAATACTGATGCATAGGTCCCACCCATAGTGAAGAAATGGCCTGGAATTTGACCCAGGCATTAGTATTTCTTTTAAGCATCCCAGGTGATTCTCACATGAAGTCAAGGTTGAGAAACATGACCCTGTCCGCCCTGCTCAAAGATTCAGAGACTATTAGTCCCTGAACACGTGGCCCAAGTTTTTTTTTTTTTTTTTTTTTTTAAACGAGTTCTAGTCTGTCCAGAATGCCCTTTGCAGGTAGTGTCATTCCCCAGTCATCTATTCTGTTTACGGTTTCCCCTTAGCTGACAAAACCATCCCTAACTGCACTTCAGCCACCCCCACTGCCCCACCACTTTACTGCCTGCCCTTCTAACCTGAAACTTCTCTGCTTCAGTTCCTTGGCAGCCTCCCAAGCTAAGCCAGCTTGGACACAGTCCTTAGGGCTTCCTCTTCTTCCAAGGAGGTCAGAACCTTTTGTGCTGTGTCAGTCTCCTCCCTGAAGCTCTCCCCCATTCCTCCTCCTGTGTCTCAACCCCCCAGCCTCGTCTCTCACCCCCATACTCTGCTGCTGCTGGGTAGGTGGGGTGGAAGACGTGGGCCACAAGAGACGAAGAAAGAGCTGTTGCTAGGAAAGGAGTGTGGGTGAAGGGAGACGGGGGTGGGAGAAATAGGACTCCCCACTTTTATGCCTCCCTCTCTCATCATAAATACCTCAAGAGCCAAAACCAGTTGTTTAAGGTCTATTATGAGAAATAATGAGGTCTGTCCATGACACAGGGGTGAGAGAAGCCGCCTCGGACGGAACTGCAACGCCGATATTTGGTATCTATCATGAAAAGCTTCTGAGCAGAGTTTAAAGAGTGAATTTTCAAAGAACTGCTAAACTGCTACTGTGAGGGATGGTATCTGATGCTACAGCCTCAGAAACTATAATAAACTAAGATGTCTTCTTAAGAACTAAAATGATGTAGGAGAGGCATGAGAATCTTTAAATGAGGAGTCTGCAACGTGCTTTCCTCACCTCACACTGAGCCACTGTGGGGTACATTTCTGAAACAGACCTGCCTTAACCCAGGGTAGGCTCCCATTCTTTGGGGTCTGCTATCATACCAGGTACATTAGATGCATCCTCTCCATTTCTCACAACCTCGCTGCAATGCTAGTGGTATAATCATGTCTGTTTATAGGTGAAGAAATGGAGACTCTGAGCGGTTTGATGCCTTGCCCAAGGTCACACAGTTTAAGCAGCAAAACAGAGCTCTGAAAACTACCCCAGGGCATGCCTGTGCTTTCTCCCCTGTAGCTCTGTCTTCTTCCTTCCTACTTTTGTTCTCAGCACCCCCACACCCGATGCCCATCTCCCAAGCAGTTCTGCAGCTTTTAAATCAACCTAGACTGTGGTAATAGAACCTACTGGGGTCGAAGAGAGTTTCAGAAGTTCTGGGAAAATTTTGTGCCCGCTAAATGAAGGCAGTTTCTCAGCTGGGCACCACATCTTCCCCTTCACCGGAGGTGGCATTCTGGCATTCTACTTACTGTAAGTTAAGGGCAGACTAGCTTTCTCTCTATCATTTCCCAGCTTTCACACAAACTAATACATTATCAAGGACCAAGATTTGGTTATTCTGCAGAGAAGCAGGAACAAAAGACAATCGATAATACACGGTTAAGTAAAAATAAAAAAATACCAGGTCACAGGAGGATTTTTATTACCAGGTCAAAAAAAAAAAAAAAGCTCTGCAGGGGAGATGCAATGAGCCAAGCATTACCTAGAATGAAGTCATTGGGCGGGCGGGTGGGGGAGGGAGCAAGGCGGGGAGTGGCTACCTCTTGCTGTTAAGGTCACTACCCTTTGACAGAGGTGGCCTCTGACCTCAACAACCCTACAATTCTGTTTTGACTGACCCTGAAACCCATGAAATTCAGATGTAGGCACTGCCCAAAAGTTGAGATAAAGCTGACTAATATGGGAAAAGCTCCTGGTATGTGCCCCTCGCTGAAAAGAGCTGGCAGTTCTTTGGCGGTAGATGCAATTTATTCTGTGCTCCTCCTTTCAGGGAAATGCTAATCCTTCATGGGCAACTCTAGGGGAAGACTAAAATGTGTTGATGATGAATGACGATAATCCTTTGTCCACTGCCACCTCCTCCTAGGGCTGAACCTTAAGAGTTTAATCAAATGTTGGTAAGTAAATTAATGCTTTACTGCAAAGGAAGGCAGTGGGAAGAAGGGTTGTGAAAATATATTTCCTCTGACATGTGAATCTCAATAAACTTAATTGCAAGCTGGGCACCCATAGCTCATGGTTAGAGCACTGGCCCTGTGCAACAGGGGCAGTGGGTTTGAACCTGGCCTGGACATGCCCAATAAAAAAATAAAAATAGGGCAGTGCCTGTGGCTCAAAGGAGTAGGATGCCGGCCCCATATGCCAGAGGTGGTGGGTTCAAACCCAGCCCCGGCCAAAAACTACAAAATAAATAAATAAATAAAATAAAAATAAACTTAATTACAAAGATATTGATATGGAGAGGAAGTATTGAAAGAGTGTTTTAGATTCATTACTTATTCTCTCGCTCTCACACACATACCAGTCACTATCCTAAAACTGTCTCATAGAGTGTCAGTGTAAAAGAGGTTATTTTCAAGATTTAACAAAGCAGTTTGTTGGAATTACTTTTCTGTTGGTAAAAACAACAACAGCAACGACAATATTCATTTGTTCATCCATAGGAATAACATGACCTTTAGCCCTGAATCTTCGTAACAACTTCACAAGGGAAGTTGCACTTTGCATTCCAGTTTAGCTAACATTTTAGTGGCTATTCCATGCCTGACCTGCCCTGCTGGCCACTTTGACAGCCATCTCTTTTAACCCTTGGCATCATCCTGCAAAGTAGGTATAATTGCACTCATTATAGTGGAGAAATCACTGTCAAAGAGAGCAAGGGACTTATCCCTGAACTCCCACAGACAGATTTAAAATTCAAACTAAAGTCTATTGGCTTTTTGATTTTCATATTAGATACAAAAAATGGGTTGCCAGAAGGGTTTCAAGGAATTTGACAAATGATCAGTTTTCTGAGATTCACACAGTGAGTGGGGGACTGACAACCAGGTTTTCCAATTCCGGGTCCAGGCTCTTCTCACCACATTACAGCACTGCCACCCAAAGTGCTGGCTTTTCCCAAGAGGTGTTTGGATGGGATTCCAAGTCAGCAAGATGCAAATAGGTCCGACCCACATTCCAGCTCTTGGATAAATAAAATCTCCTAAAGGGCAGAGCCCATTTTGTATGCTTACTGTGAGAGCCCACTATGCGTAGTCAATCAAGGACTGAAGGCATAGGCTCAGTTTTAGCAATTAAAACACTGGGACTATTACTGAGGAACCTCATAAAGGTGCTGAAAGGCTGTATCAAGTATTCACAAACTTTTAAGAGTTAATAAAACTTGGAAGTCATCTAGGCTAACTCTAATTTTATAATTGAGACCCAGAGATAAAATAATGTGCATAAAGACCTGATGCTGTCCAGCAACAGACCCTCTCCAGTGTTATGTCGTATGGCATTGCTGGATTGCATTTTCAGGAATGAAACACATTGTAAGCTGAAGTCCAACTACAACCAGCCAAGTTGGACTGGCTGGTTATGGTGTCATCACTGACTATGAAACCTCTCTCAGATTGAGCTTTTCCATACCCACTCCTCTCCCCTCCCACCCACCGGTCACATTGACCTCTAAGAAATCCCCATTGCTGGCTTTTAAGAACCAAGTTGGTTATCATTTCTGAATGAGCCTCTAGTTAATTTAGGCCTCCTCACCTTTTCTTACAGCATTTCCACCTGTCTCGGAACCCTCCAGGCGTCCTCAAACTTTTTAAACAGGGGGCCAATTCACTGTCCCTCAGACCGTTGGAGGGCCGGACTATAGTTACAAAAGAAAAAAAAAAAATTATGAACAAATTCCTATGCACACTGCACATATCTTATTTTGAAGTAAAAAACAAAACGGGAACAAATACAATTCAC
>CAUYPK010142523.1:0-84789 GCA_963574355.1 Loris lydekkerianus
ACTGTAAACTAGCAACAACAACTTTAAAACTTTAAATAAAGTTGGGGTTTTCACTTAATTAAATGTGCCATTAAATATTGTGGGTTAAATAGTTCAGTGGAATACAGTTCAGTTCAGCCGCCTACCTCTTCAGCTCAGCAGGGACTTGTGGACTGAGCTGACGCACCGCCCCCTCAAGGAGACAGCAGAAGACGACTGGAGACTACCTGCATTTGATTAGGTGCACACGCACCGAATCAAATAACCTGTATTACCCGCGTATAAGCCGAGTTCAGCTTGAGGTGTGCATGGTGGTCATTTCCTCCTTTGATCCACAGTTTCTGGCTAATGTTTAAGAACCAAAGATGAAATACAAAATCCAACACAGCTCATAAAGGAAGGTGGAAAAGTCACTCTAACTTGTTTGTTCTTACAGAATTTGTCCACCTGACCACTGAAATACCCAGCCTAGCTTCTTAGTGTTTATTCATTGCTAAAGGTAAATATTTATTAAGTAAGCACAACAGAGTTGTTAGGCAAGTAAAAGAGATGTTGTGCTAGGCAGCCACAAGAAAATACGAAGCCGGAGTCCCCAGACCTTGAGAGTCCATTCTAAGTCAGGACATGAGAGCTCAGGCCTGCAATCCTAGCACTCTGCGAGGCTAAGATGAGCAGGGGTTGGAGACCAGCCTGAGCAAGAGCAAGACCTCATCTCTACTAAGAAATGGAAAAACTAACCAGGGTAGTGTTACACAGCAGTAGTCCCAGCTACTCGGGAGTCTAAGGCAGGAGGCTTACTTGAACCCAAGAGTTTGTGGTGGTTGTGAGCTATGATGCACAGTACTCTACCCAGGACAAGGGGTAGAGTCTCAAAAAATAAAATAAAATAAATAAAATAAAGAGTCCATTCTAGACTAATTAGAAACACTAGTCTTCGTGTTTTCACAGACTGTGCTTCCTGATGCCATTCCAAACGGTTTTCTTTTGGGTGACACATCTCTGTGTAACTAAATTTTCCAGAATCCACCCACCTCAGCCTCCCTAAGAACTGGGAATACAGCCATGAGCCATGGTGCCTGGCCAAGATTTTGATTATTATTTGTAAAATAAACCTATCTGCGCATGAGGACTATTGTGAAAGAATGTCACTGTATGTTCCATGTAAATGTATGTAAATATAAATGTAAAACTATGTAAATACTCTGTTTACATAGCTTTAATTGTCTAGCCCTCTGTAAAATGAAAGAATTTAGTTTAGAGACACGTGAGCTCGGTATCTAAGGACTAGGACACACCCACATTTTTTCTCTTTGGAACACAGAAACGCTCTTTCAACAGCTAAATCCAAGCCATTTGCTAAAAACTCAACGCTCATAAAGTTCAGGAGAAAAAGTCTCAAAGAAAAAGAGACAGTCTGTGCCAGATGCTCCATTTCTCTCCAAAATTTCTATGCCACCTAGGTATCAACAACACAGTCAGAAAGCTAGAAGTATATTTATTTTGCACATGACGAAGCAAAAAGGCAATGTGGCAGGTGCAGAACTGAACAATCACCATAAATACATTTTTGGGGGGAGAATTCTATGTAAGAGCCCTAAAATTACCTCTCAAATTTAGTTTTTTTGTTTCTTCTGTGGTTGTTGTTGTTGTTGTTGTTGTTGTTTTTGAGATAGAATCTCACTCTGTTGCCCAGGTTAGAATGCCATGGTGTCAGCCTAGCTCACAGCAACCTCAAACTCCTGGGTTACCAGTGATCCTCCTCCCTCAGCCTCCCAAGTAGCTGGGACTACAGGTGCTTGCCATGACACTCAGCTAATTTTTTTCTATTTTTAGTAGAATCAGAGTCTCACTCTTGCTCAGGCTGGTCTTAAACCCCTGAGCTCAAGGGATCTTCCACCTCAGTGTCCCAGAGTGCTAGGATTACAGTTGTGGACCACTGTGCCTGGCCTCAAATTCAGTTTTTGAAATCACAGTGTTGAAAGAGACTTCTTGAGAGTCTGGAGCCTTGTGTTTGGCCCATAGTCTCTCTGTAGAGCAAATAGTGACTCTCTAGAAGAAGGGGAAAATTTGCAAGCCTGAGTACAACAAAAAAAGAGTTGTACTCAGAGACCTGCTGCCACTTCCAGGCCACTGGAACATGCTGAAAATAGACCCTAGTTATGGGTGGAGTGGCAGTAAGGAGTGTTGTGAGGTGAGTGAGCATCCTCTCTCTTGTGAGGTGTGTGCTCCAGGTGAGACAATTACAGGGGGATTGAGGGAGTGAAGAGAAGACACCTCAGGTACAGAAGGGCAAGCTACTTCTACTAACAAGAGAGATTTAGAGTGGCTCAGAGGCTCAAGAGTCCAACCAGATGTCTCCATCTCCACAATAGAACTCATATTCAAAAGTAACACAAATTTTGTTCCTATCCATGGTTTCACAAAAATTGCTCTAAAAAGAAATAATTGAAAGATAATCACAAGCCAAAATGTGCATTTGAAAAATGAAGATACACCTTCATAATAAAAATAAAACAAAAAGTGTCAAAGTGAAAATGTCAACTGTCAAACTTAATACTTTTCAGAAAATCAGACATTTCATACTTAATGACCTAATCATCACAGCCAGTCCTGGTAGCTCATTATTGCTACTATTTGGCCCTGGGCTATCAGCCACTCAGTAAGAATCTATACTCAGTATGCACCACAACAAAGGTTTTATAAAGACAGCAAGATCTCAAGAATGTTTTTCATGAGGACAGAGCCCTGCTGGTAATCATACCATTGATTTTTAACAATCTGGCAACATTGGCCAATTTAAATGAGTGACGTTTGTTTTGAAATACTTGGAGTGAGCTTTTTTGAACAATTCAGGAAAATAATGATTCATAGACAACTAATCTAATCTACATACAGTGGTTGTTTCTTTTCCTTTTGTTTTTGTTAAGCCTTATTGAAGTTCTGTATAATATACATAGAGAAAAGGGCAATGACCTCAAGCATGCAGCATGACAAATTTTCACAAACTAAACACATGTAAACTAGCATCAGGTTTAAACATCTGGTCCTGTACAATCACCATGCAGGTGGCCAACTTTCCTTTGGAAGGAGCCTGGGCCTGACAGGCATTCGAATAGGTATCTCTCAAATAAACCTTTCTCCACTGTTCTCTCCCTCTCCTTCCCTAGTCCCAGATTTCGTGGCGTCTTTGCTAACTGCTTTCTCTTTCCTCTTCCCCTCGCCTTTCTCCAACAGTCTCTGTAGATATACAGAGATGAAGCTTTACAAATTTTAGTCACTGGCCACTCTGTAAAAATAATAAATTCTTTCCTTCATGGAACACTTATGCTTAACTAAGAGTAGATGAGAGAATTGGCTGACTTAATTCACGATCTCTTCAACCCATGACAACTGGCCATTGGTCTTTAGTTACCCAAGTATTACATCATGCTTCAAAATCTTTCTCTTAATCCTTAGCAATTTATGAACAAAATTTTCCCCTAAGAATTGTTGTTGGTGGAGTGGATTTACAGTAAACTTTCTCAGAATGTTTTATTTGGGAAAAGAAGTGTCAGAATTTACTACTACGGAGCCCCTCTGAGAGTTATTCCTTAGTCGAACATTTTAAAAGCTATTGTCTTTCATTTTTACTTCCATGTTTCCTACTTTGATTTCTCTCCAGATTGCAGAAATCCTGTGGAAGAGCAGCCACATTAAACATGATAAAGAAGAGCGGTGGAGAGATGATCAGCCCCATTCAGGCAGCAGGTCGATAGCACTGCCTTCCTAGGTATGTAAGGGTATGTATGTTTCCTGTGCTCTAGCCTTTTTTTTTTTTTTTTTTTTTCTGAAAAGATAATCAAATCTAACAAGAAAGTTCAAAAGATAAAAAAAAAAAAAAAAAACCACACACAATCTGCTAGGGCGCAAGCCACATACACTGTGGTGTGGAGGGTTCAAACCTGGTTTGGGCCTGCAGAACAATGACAACTACAACCAAAAAATATTGGGGGCGGCACTGACCCCATATGCTGGAGGTGGTGGGTTCAAACCCAGCCCCGGCCGAAAAAAAAAAAAACTGCAAAAAATAGCCACGCATTGTGGTGGGCACCAGTAGCACCAGCTACTTGGAAGGCTGAAGCAAGAGAATCATTTAAGCCCAAGCGTGTGAGGTTGCTGTGAGCTGTGACAACACAACACTCTACTGAGGGTGACATAGTGAGACTTTGTCCCCCACCCAAAAACAAAACACAATCCAACCATCCTAACATTAATTTAGAGTTGTATATGTTGCCTCCCACATGCATAAGGATTTTACCCACTTATTTACTACAGTCATGTGTCAATTAACAAACGGGGTTAAGTTCTGAGAAATGCATCCTTAGGTGATTTCATGATTGTGTGAACATTTTCAAGTGTCCTTACACAAACCTAAATGATATAGCCTCCTGCACACTGAGGCTATAAGGTATAGCCTGTTGCTTCTAGGCTACAAACCTACCTCTCTAGTATGTTACTGCTATCTTGAATACTGTAGGCAACTGTAACACGATGGTATTATGTATCTAACTAGAAAAGATGCAGAAAAGCACAGTGTAAAAGATTAAAAAGTGGTATACCTGTACAGGCCCCTTACCACAAATACAGCTTATAGGATTAGAAGTTAGTGAATAGGAAAGCCCACGACATTAGAGTATGGTTAGGATACAGCAAATTAATTTTTAAAAATTTTTGCTTTATAAACTTTTTTAAAATTTTTAACTTTTTGACTCTGGTACTAAATGTTTTATATCCTTATTCTATTAGATTTCTTACAGAATTTCTATGTGGAATTCTATAAAATGTTCACACAATCATGAAATCACCTAAGGATGCATTTTCTCAGAACATAGCCCTGTTTGTTAATTGACACATGACTGTAGTAACTTGGGTAAAATCCTTATGCATGTAGAAGGAGACATATAAAACTCTAAATTACTTTTAGGATGGTCGGATTTTTTTTTTTTAAATCTTTTGAACTTTCTTGTTAGATTTGATCATCTTTTCAGAATAAAAAAAAGGCTAGGGCACAGGAATTTCTATATAGAATTCTATATCCTTTATATCCTTATTCTATAAGCTTTTTTCTATTTTTAATTTCTTTTTTTTTTTTTTTTTTTACTTTTTAAACTTTTGGTTAAAAACTAAGACACAAACACTTACACTAGCCTCGACCTACACAGTGTCGGGATCATCGAGATTTCACTAGGAGATAGGAATTTTTCAGCCTCATTATAATTTTATGGAACCACCATAGAATATTCAGTCAGCCTTGATATAAAAGACATTATGTGTCACACAACTATATCAGTAGGAACATACTGCTCTTTTATTCTCAGTTGCCTGCAAATAAGAAACTTTGCTATTGTGGTTGCAGGACAGTAGGCAAATGTTTCTCTACTATTTTATGCAACCTAGTCCTCTATGTCTAACGGTCAACCAATATTTATCAATAAAATATGGTCAACCCTTTAGGAGTCGCCATCTAGCAAAAGAGATAGCCATCATAATGCATCTTCCACTGCCAATTGCTTCACCTTTTCCTTCAATCTGCTCCCAGCAGTGAGGACAGGAAAGCCCATCTGAGTCAGCCAAGAGACATACACCTCTGCAAATTCCAGCAATCCCTTCCTTCCTGAACCTCAGACAGTTAACTGTAAGGACTTCAAGGTTCTCTCCAAACCCCACAGCTGCCTGAACATATACTTTTTTCTGATATCAGAAATTTTACTGGTAATCTTACCACAAGTCCTTGTTCAGTGGAGAATTGAATAAATATGATTAGCATGCACAACACAGATCCCTATGGTGAAAATTCAATCACAGCATGTGAGTCACTACTCTCAACACTGCCATGAACCTTTCTTAAGCCTGCCAACCCCATCCGGAGGATTTTTTCCCAGATCTGAACTCCCTACAGTGTATCATAATTGCATGTAAATCTGCCTTCCCAGTAAGAGCAGGGACTGCATCTCTCCATTGTATGACCAGGTCTGGCACTGCAGCAGGCAAAGTAAATTACTGCATCATCCAAAGAATAGCTACCTACTATGTGCTCAATACTTCACCTCCATTATCCTGGAGGCTTTCCCAGACCAGACCACCAATTCAAAGGAGCCTACAGTTGCCCTCTAGCATATAACCTTATTTTAGTTCTCTTTATAGGATTTACTAATTTCTAACATATTCTTGGTTAATCGTGTGCTTACTCTCGTTTGTCTTTCCTCCCTGGAATGAAAGCTCCAGGAGAACAGGCATCTGTTACCTCACGCTTGGCACTTAGGAAATAAATCAATCTAAACCTACCTCCTCTCCCCAGGTGACAAAGTTGTTGCACACAGGAAGTCTAAATAAGTGTGTTCCAAATTTTATATTTAGAATTCAGGATAACTGTGTTGCATATTTTGTGGTTTATAACAAACGGGGGGAGGAAGACGGTGCAGAATAGAAATTAAAGTTTGGTTACATTACCCTAGCACTGACACTGCTACGGGAATTTTTGCTGCAATAAGAAACCACTTCCTCTGACATAAGGTCACACACACTACTGACTGGCTCTTGCCACATCCTCACCATGGCAAGGCTGGCTAGGGCAGTCAGGTCTCCAGACGCTCACACTAGAAGAGGAGTGGCCATCCAGAGGTCGTCTGATCCTCGCTCAGGCGTGCCAAGGGTAAATTACTGCCTGACCTATTATTACACTCAGGAGGGTTTGAGCGTGCGACGCAGACCGCACCCTGGCAGAGGCTTTTTCCACCTTGGGACCACTCGGCCATTCTCCACCCTGGGGCTTTCCTTAACGGTGTTCCACTTCCTTTCACCCCTACAGGCCACGCGCCTTGCAGGATCAAATCTTGCGCACCCTCAATCCTCCAGGGGGCGATGTTATTGAGCTCCGCGTCACAAGTGGAGAGACAGCGTTAGCGCTGGAGACTCCCACCAGGTATCCGGCGGCGCACTAGGCAGTGGTCGGGATTGTCCCGCTCGTGCCCCGCCCCGCCCCCGGCTCTGCCCCGCCCCTCGCTCCTGCCAGCGTCGGCCGTGGCCCCGCCCCTCGGCCCCAGGCCCCGCCCCTCGCGCCTACACTTATTTCTCTGCGCGCGGAGACCCGCGCCTCCGCCGCCAGAACTAGCCGGCTGCTTGCTGTCGCAGCTGCGCCTTTTCGTCCTACCGCGTCACCGCTGCCGCCATGCCCGGCGGTCTCCTTCTCGGGGACAAGGCTCCAAACTTCGAGGCCAATACCACCAAAGGCCGCATTCGTTTCCACGACTTTCTAGGAAACTCGTAAGTGGACACCCCGCAGCCCTGCCCTGGCTTCGGTTACGCCCGGACTCGGCGGCGCCTTCCCTTTTTCTTCTTCCCGCTGCGCAGCCTCCTGCGCGCCGCCCGCCTCCTCCCGCACCGGTCCCCGCGCGTGCCTCTCACGGTGTGGCTCTGGCACCGCATCGACTGAGCGCTGCTGGGGGCCGGCAGCCCTTAGGCCCTCTCTGCTGGGTCACTCAATCCTTTCTCATCTCCCTGCCTCCGGCGTGGGCTAGCTTGGGGACCAGAGAGGAACAAAATTGGGTTCCACAGGCCCGGGGAACGCAAGGCCGTGCCTAGAAGGGTTCGTCGTCCATTTAACTCGGCGTCCTGAACTATGCAAGTAGCGTGGTTGGGCCGAGGGGACGCGGGGAGGGTGGCATTTACGGTCACTTCTCAGGACTTGTGCCTGTGGTCCCGCCCTCCCTCTGCTCTGGAATTTGCTCCCTGGGGCAGAGGACTGTGTAAG
Source organism: Loris lydekkerianus (assembly GCA_963574355.1). Lineage (NCBI taxonomy): Eukaryota > Metazoa > Chordata > Mammalia > Primates > Lorisidae > Loris > Loris lydekkerianus. Next base: position 7,769 of record CAUYPK010142523.1, read on the forward strand.
AGCCAAAGTCAGGACACAGCTGCCGGCTGCAGGTTAGAGGAGACCCAGCATGTTATCTGAGAGTGTTGCTAACTGCAGTGGTATTCCCAGGCTTCTGGTTACAAGATGTAAAATTTTAAAACACTAGCTGCCAAGCAGGTGGTCAAAACACTTTTTGTCCACAGCTTCCTCCATTGGCCAAGATAAGATTTGATAACAGCTTTGGGAGGAACAGGAACATTGTGTGTAGGTGTGTTCTTTATTCCAGAATTTGTAACACTTTCAGGAAGAACTTGTCTGAGCTGTTCAGCTGCAGTGACCTATTCTGGCCAGTGTAGGCAGTTCCAAGCTGCAGGATGAGTACTTAACTCTTGTTTTCCAGTGCTGTGCCCCTCACTGTCACCTCCCCCTTGCTGATGATAGCCAAATTGGTAATCCATGATCAGGCCTCACAATCGTACATAACTAGGAGTGAATTAATGCCCTTTTTTTTTTTTTTTTTTTTTTTTAACAACGCCTGAATCAGCATACTGTAAGTTATTCAGTTTTCCTCAGCAACATTCCAGGCACATCTAGTTACATTATGGTTCTGGAGTTCCAGGGCCCACACTACACTTTTGTGCTCTTAGGCTTGATAATTCCTGACAGCTCCTCTTGATTTGCATACAACATATAGAGATATGTATATATAGGCAGAGAGAGAAGCTTATGAAATTAATCAATGATTGGACAGGGCTGTATAGAAATCCTAGGAGGTTCTTAGACATGAGGCCTGTTCCCTTACAACCCCTTAAGTCCATTTTCTAGCCACTGATGAGGGAAAAGTTAAGCTTTAGGAAAGAGAGGACTGTGGTGAGAAAAAAGTGAGAAATGGAACATTTAGACAATACCACTTACAGCCAGTCTGATACTAAGAATGTAGGAATTAATATTTCTCCAAAACTCCATGGAATTTTCAGAGTGTATTACCTCCCATTTCTATGTACCTCACCCCTATGAAGCATAACATCTTACCAGAATTCTTAGCTGTGTGGATTAAATATTAACATTCTATAGCCGCAATTATAAATGCTGTCGTTATTTACACTGCCATACTTTTTTTTGTTAAGGTTTATTGGCTTCTGGATCTATCTAGATTTGATTAAAAGTATATCCTCAGGAAGCCACAGGTAGGAAGATAAGAAAAATATCTGTAATCCTAGCACTCTGGGGGACCATTGCAGGTGGATTGTTTGAGCTCATGAGTTCAAGACCATCCTGAGCAAGAGTGAGACCCCTATCTCTTTAAAAAAAAACAAAAAAAAAAACAGCTAGGCATTATAGAAGATGCCACTAGTCCTAGCTAGTTGGGAGGCTGAGGCAAGAAGATGGCTTCAGCCCAAGAGTTTGAGGTTGATGTGAGCTATGACACCATGGCACTATACCAAGGGTGACAAATAAGACTCTGAAAAAAAAACTGCATTTATAAAATAAGTCTCCCTATGGTTAGGCATAATATTCCCTGCCCTATGCACAGGAGAATTTTGAGCCCTTTATATCATTATAACACATAGATTTTTGCCTAATTTTTCCAAGCTTTATGTGATCTCAAGTCAGATTGTCAATTTTTTATCCTGGTATTATTTTTGAAGAAAAAAATAAAATGATTTCAAACATTATAGTTATCTACTCCTAACAATTGGAAACAACTAAAGGGGTTTGGGTGCTGAATTTGGTGGGTTTGTTGGGCCTTTTCACCATTCTATGTGTAGTAGAAACAGCTTTTTCATAGTACATTATCCCTAAACCATGTTTTTCAGGGGTTTTCTGGGACTTAGTAAGTGCAGACCATAAGGAGGAAACCTTTTGTCTTTTAAAAATGAAAAAGGAAGGAAATAAGAGAAGAATTGAATTACTCTTAGAAAAAGCAGTGGGAAGACTTAGATGGGAAGGAAGGCCAGAGTAAAGTATCCTTGGAGTTTATCTTCTTTCTAGCCATGTGATAAACTGGGGTTTGGCGTCAGCAGGAGGGAAGGATGTGAAGTGGCTTAAAACCAGTTCCTTAGCGTGATTCAGCAAAACAGGTGCTATTGACTTGCAGTGGAAAAAAGAACTAACTTTTCTAATTCATTAACTCATTAACAATACAAGAAGAAATGCCCTGTCCCATTTCTTCTCATCTTCAGAAGACTGTCTCCTAAACCTCTGACAAATAGTTCCTTTTGCAGGTAATATAAGGCCTAGATTTTACTCAATGTTATTTCTTTCAAAAGAGAAATTGTCCCTCTTATTGTCCTGTACAAAATGGTAAACATAGTGCACACCTCCACGGTCTTCCAAAACATGTTTCTTCCCAGTCTTACTATAGGGCCCTCTGTCCTTTTTGTAAGAAGATCTTTTTCCTGAAGCCTTGGTAATTGAGTGGCAGAAGGAGGTGAGAAAGAAGTACCCTTGTCTTTACTTTGTTCTTGTGCTCAGGGAAATTTGCCAGACTTAGTAGTATCCAGCCTAGATTTAGTTACCTGCTAGTTAAGATCCTGCCTCAATCATCTAGTTTACCATGGTTTAAGTCAATGGGAAAGTGGAAGACTGTTAAATTTTCTTTTTCAGTTGAAAGAAGAGTTTCTATCACCAAGGAGAAGGAAACAGAATGCCAAATTTCTTGGTGACTCAGCTTGAAACATGCTCAAAATCTCTGCAAGTTTAACCTTACACAATGATGATTTAGTATTTTCCTAAGAATGTGTCGTAGTAGAAATCTACATTGTAGGCTATTGGTTTTCTACCTGTTTGGCCTGAAGAATGAAGAAAAAGAAACTACAAATGAAGAGAGATTAAACTATTAAGGTGCTATTGTTTTGTTAGGGGACAAATGTCAGTTCTCTTGTTTAGCAGGTTTGATCAGCAAAATACAATGCTTTTGTATCTATTTGCTTCAAAGAAGCCAAGTGTCAACCTCTGATTTTACATATAGATAAAAGATGAAAACCTGTTTGTTTCAGATTATATAATCTGTTTATTATTGCAGTCAGACATTTGTTTGGATTCAGGGCACAGTGGGACATCCATTATTGGAACTGAATGTCAGGGTCCATGCTGTGAGAAAAATGTAGAAAAGTATAAGAAGAAAAAAAAGTTATTTCAACTTGGCTTGAGAGCATAGATTTTATTAGCTAAAAAGGAGCCTGGGTGGCTCCATGGTTATTAAAGGAGGCAACACCCTAAAATTAGTCTTTGAACATTTACCATCTTTAATTTCCCATCTTTGAATTGGACTGCAAACATAGGCTTTTCTTTATTCTTTCTCTTTTTTTTATATATAGGCTTTTCTAAAGGTAAAAAGATTGAAAAGCATTCCTCAATAGAAAAGTTTAAGAGTAAATGTCATTATAAGTATTCATTTAAAAAAGAAAGCCTGTTTTTGGCCCAGAAATTGTAGTTTTCCTTTCTACATGATGCTGATAATGACTTCATTCAGTGGTGACCTCCTTTTTCTTCCCTTCAGATGGGGCATTCTCTTCTCCCACCCTCGGGACTTTACCCCTGTGTGCACCACGGAGCTTGGCAGAGCTGCAAAGCTGGCACCAGAATTTGCGAAGAAGAATGTTAAGTTGATTGCCCTGTCAATAGACAATGTTGAGGACCATCGTGCCTGGAGCCGGGTATAGTAGTACCACTGGGCATGTGCTTTGAGCCTGAGGTTATAGATCAAGTTTAAAATGATAGACAGTAGCTTGGGGTTTGAGGTGGGGGGGAAGGGTTGTTTTGTTTTGTTGAGACAAGGTCTCAAGCTGTCACCCTGGATAGAGTGCTATGGCGTCACAGCTCACAGCAACCTTCAACTCTTGGGCTTAAGGGATTCTCTTGCCTCAGCCTCCCAAGTAGCTAGAACGACAGGCGCCCGCCACAACACCCAGCTGTTTTTTTGTTGCAGTTGTCATTATTGTTTTAGCTGGCCCAGGCCAGGTTTGAACTCGCCAGCCTCAGTGTATGTGGCCGGCACCCTACTGATTGAGCTATGGGCACCACAGACAGTAGCTTGGTTTTAGAGATAAAGGTACAAGTAAGGGTGGTACCTGTGGCTCTGTGGGTAAGGCGCTGACTCCATATACCAAGGGTGGCAGGGTCAAACCCGGCCCCGGCCAAACCGCAACAAAAAAATAGCCAGGCATTCTGGCAGGAACCTGTAGTCCCAGCTAGTTGGGAGGATGAGGCAAGAGAATCACCTAAGCCCAGGAGTTGGAAGTTGCTGTGAGCTATGACGGTACAGCACTCTACTGAGGGCAATAAAATAAGACTATCTCTTAAAAAAAATACAAGTAAGGTTCAGAGTTCACTGATTATTTGAAAATTTAACTTGGACTACATTGTGAAAAGTGGTCAATATTTAGCCCTCTTCTTGGCCTAACATTCAACTAATCTGTTGACTCCAGCTCCTGAAACATTTTCCTTTGTTGGCTGCTTCCAACATTCTAGCTATTTAGAATACTAAATAGTCTAGGACACCACATTCTAGCTATTTTAGCTCATGCTTAAACTGATGTTCATCGTCTCCCAACTCCTAATCTATGCTGAAGTTGCCTTGGATTCTTTTTTTGGACCTCTTTTCTGTATACACGCTTTCCCTTGGTGACTTCATCCACTCACATCTTCCATCTATGTGCCATGATTCTCAAATTTCCATCTCTAGGCTAGACCCTCCCGGCTTCCAGGTTGTTAAAACCACAGCATCCCTCTGAGAGAGCCAGTCATCTCAAACCTAGCCCATCTAACACCTCATTCTTAAATCTAGGGTTTTACTCATCTTAGCTAATGGTAACCACATTTTTGTAGTTGCTTAGGCCCAAAATCCAGGAGCCATTCTTAATTCCTTTCGTTTTTTCACATAACACATCTGATTTGTCCTTAATCTTGTCAACTCTGCCTTCAGAATATAGAAAAAGGAAAATGTCACTCCCCAGGTCTTCCAGGTCTCAACTAAGATGGCACCTCACTAAAACCTTTCTGTCCTCTTTATCTAAAATTATAACTCCTTTCCACACTCACCATCCCCTGTTGCCTGGCACTTGTCATCATCTAAAATATCTGCATGTTGCTTATTTTGTTTCTCTCCAGTAGAGTGTGGGCTCAGCAGGAGTAGAGACTACTGTTGGTGTGCTTCTAGGACAATACTCAGTCCCTCTTAGGCAGCCAGACAGTATTTGTCTCATAAATAAATTGAAGGAGTTGTCTACTTTCAGCAAAAGGATTTACTTGAACAATAAATTTGGTGGTCTAACTAACCTTGAAAACATGTTGAGGACTTTACTACAAAGTAACAATGATAACTGCCTTCTAAGGGATACTACTGTGTGCTAGGCACTATGTCAAGCACATGCATCTGAAAAAAAGATGTGAGTGTGAGGTAGGGCTGCATCCCATGGGTATTTAATACCAGTTAATCCTCAGTGCCTAAGACTAGAAGAGTGGTGTATAAGAGAAAAAGAGGACAATTGTCTTTCTTGAGGTAGGTACTTTTTTTCCATTGCTTACATTTGTCAATGAATAGTAACTGATACTTCTCATAGGCAATTTCTCATTAGCTTTTAGCAGAGCCCTTTAAGGTATATGGTTTTTTTCTTTCATTTTTCATTTTCTCATTTTTGCAGGTGAGAATTTTTTCACTCAGAAAGTTAGAGGGACTTGCTCAAGTTTGCCCAGGTAGAAAATAGTGGCCATGTGATTTAAACTTCAAACCAGTGTTCTTTTTGATAGTAGGTAATAGAGAATAGGATTTAGCCTGATTTAAGATAAAAGCCAGAAACATATGGCTCTTTAGCTTTCTTGGGTATAAAGAAGTAATGTCCGTCATGCAAGAGGCAGGGTAGAGAATTACTGCATAGCAATAACTAAAACAATAGATTGCTGAAGGAACAGTTTATAGCCCATTATATAATACCTTTTACAGTACAGATACCCTAGGTTCATTTTACCTGGTGAGCTTCTGCCTTAGAAGTTTTCTGAATTGTGATCACATTAAATAGGAAATATTTCCCAACTATCAGAGTAATGCCCAAACTTCGACATTCAACTATTAATACCAGAAACCTCAAGTATAAAATCATACTGATTATTCTTTAGTTTTGATCACTTGATAGGCAGCCAGTGACAAAAGAAGAAAAGTTAAGATAGTAAAATTAACTTGTTAATTTGTTATCCCTTTCAAACTTCATTAAGGACACTTTTATCTTGTCACACCGCTGTTGAGAAATCCGCAGAGGTTTTCTGTCTGCTGTGCCATCAAGTTCCAGTTTTACTTTGAAGACACCATGTAATAATTAAACCAACCTTATTCCAACTCTGTTTTTATTTAGAGACAGGGTCTTGCTGTGTCGCCTCAGCTGGAGTGCAGTGGTTCTATCATAGTTCACTGTAACCTTGGACCCTCGGGCCCAACCAACTCTCCCACCTCAACCTCCCAAATAGCTGGGACTGTAGATGCATACCACTATCCCTGGCTGATTTTTTTTTTTTTTTTTTTTTTTTTTTACATGGTCCTGCTGTGTTACTTAGGCTGGTCTCGATCTCCTGGCCTCAAGTGATGCTCCCATCTCAGCCTGGGATGATGCTGGCATTACATGCATGAGCTTCCATGGCTAGCCTGTTATTTCAGCTTTGAATCTTCTTTTCCATTACTTCTTAAACTCTGCCCAGCTCTATTCTTCACTCCTATCAATATATTGCCTACATGTATCATTAGTAATGTTCCTCCTCCCTAGGGTGCCTTCCTTTTTCCCTGGAAGAGTCTTACTCCTACAGTGGCAGAGGTAGACATCCTACCCTCTTCTTGAAGCATTTCCTAACTCAGCATTCCTTCACTGGGGCTATTCCTATACCTTAGCATTTGCAATCTGTCACTGAAACGTACAGTCTTAGATTTGCTGCTACTTCATTTGGGAATCATCTAACCAAGTAAGAAGTTCCTTCAAAGATAGGAATCATAGGCTGGGCATGTTGGCTCATGCCTATAAATCCTAGGACTCCGGGAGGCTGAGGCAGGTGGATTGCCTGAGCTCAGGAGTTTGAGACCAGCCCGTGCGAGACCCTGTCTCTAAAAATAGCTGGGTATTGTAGCAGGCGCCTATAGGCCTAGCCACTTGGAAGACTGAGGCAAAAGGATCACTTGAGCCCAAGAGTGTAAGGTTGCTATGAGCCATGATGCCATAGCACTCTACTAAGGGCAACAAAGAGAAACTGTCTCAAAAAAATAAAAAGTAAAGACAGGAGTCATGTCTTACTTGTGTTCCATATGTACTTACCACAGTTCTTAGCCCACCTTAAGAGCTACATCAGTGCTTGATCAAATAATGAAACTATTTTTTCCCTAAAAGCTTCCAGGAACAGGAAAAGGAAATGAACAAATGAAAAAAATGTTACCAGCATAAGAGGGAACTACATCATTTTCATTAGTTCAGACTTTGTTTTGTATTTGAATTTCACCCTGTTATAAGTTTACCTCTGCCTTTTTACCCATCTACATTTGATTTGTCCTTAAAGTATATTTTTAATTCTCCATTCTTGTGTGTTTGCTTTACGTTTTGTGATTTTTTTTTTTTTTTTTTTTTTCATTTCTCAGGTTCTGAGTTCAGGGTGCTTTTGAGGTAGAATTATTTCTAGAGGTAAGGGATTTAGTGAACCCATTGTTTCTGACACTTTTTACAATACTTGAGTACTAGAGATACCTTGCATTGGGATCTAACTATATTCTTCAACTTTTAAAGCATTTACTGCTGCTTTCTCAAAGCAGTAAAAGCATGCTTAATTTAAGAGAATTGGTCATGAAAAGGACTTTTTTCTATGGTTATAAACTAGCTACTTTGGACGACACCTGTGGCTCAGTAGGGCAGTAGCCCCATTTACCGAGGGTGGCGGGTTCAAACCCACCCCCAGCCAAACTGCAGCCAAAAAATAGCCGGGTGTTATGGTGGCCACCTGTAGTCCCAGCTACTCAGAAGGCTGAGGCAAGAGAATCACTTAAGCCCAAGAGCTGGAGGTTGCTGTGAGCTGTGACACTACGGCATTCTACAGAGGGTAACAAACTGAGACTCTGTATCTAAAAAAAAAAACTAACTACCCTACTGTTAACACTTGTCAATAATTATGATGAGTGGTATTCATTTTCTTACAAAAATTGCTTAGAGAAAATCATGATTGTACTCTTATCTCTGTCTCTCAACATGATGGCTAACCAATGACAATCAGAGGATGTGTTGGGTTTAGATTTCTCTTTCCTCTTTCACCTGCATTTCAGGATATCAATGCTTACAATGGTGATGAGCCCACAGAACAGTTACCTTTTCCCATCATTGATGACAGTAATCGGGAACTTGCCATCCTGTTGGGCATGCTGGATCCTGCAGAGAAGGACGAGAAGGGCATGCCAGTGACAGCTCGTGTGGTAGGTTCTAGAATCCACTTTGTAGTGAGCATGACTAATCAGGTTCAGCGTCAAAACACTTGCACCAACTAAGGGAAATATGGGAATCTCTACAATTGTGAAATAACTATGTAGTGGTGACAGTATCACTATCTGTAAAGCTAATACAAAGTGGCTGAAATTTCCAGCTAAATTTTTTAACTGCTTAATTCACAGCTCTTGGAAATCTATAAAATAATTAGTTTATCCTAAGATGTCATCTAAAATCAAAAAACCTTTTCTATACACTGTCTCCTAACAGCCTTCTCTTTAAAGTGATGAGTCATATTCTTCTCCTTAAGTCAGATCTATTTTTAAATTCTTATTTTTTCTGTCTTCTACCAACTAAAGAACAAGCCCATCCCTCATCTGCATAAGACTATTCAAGGACCATTATCAACTTCTATTAGTATTATTGTTATGCTAATCGTCCCCCCCAAATAGAACCTTTCTGGGGCCTTCCTTGGACTAAATTTGCATATCAGTTTTACTTACTGGGACAGCCAGAACCAAGTATGATTCCCTTCTAACTTTAGAAAAAGAACATGGAGAAGAAAATTATCTATACTCTAGCCGCCCCAGTTTGGTGTATACTTTGAGATGCTTTGTTACGTTTTGATGATCTTGAACATTGTTAATGACTGCAGAGCTTTCCAAGCATCTTTAATACCAAAAACACTCAAAAGAACTCTTCCTGTGTATTATGCCTTTTTGTGCTTTGCAGGTGTTTGTTTTTGGTCCTGATAAGACACTGAAGCTGTCTATCCTCTATCCAGCTACCACTGGCAGGAACTTTGATGAGATTCTCAGAGTGGTTACCTCTCTCCAGTTGACAGCAGAAAAGAAGGTTGCCACACCAGTTGATTGGAAGGTAAAGATGTTAAAAAGGCAGATATTCAGCTTAGCCTGGAAGGCCTAGAGGGACAGTCTCTAAATACCTGCCTTTGAAGTCTGTGTAATGCTCTGTTTTGGGCACCCAGGTACACTGGGAGGGTTTTTCCTTGTGGCTCAGTTTAAGACTTGTTGGGAGGCCCTTTTCAAGATCTTTAACACTTTTTATATAAATCATAAATTCTCCATGTTGTTTTCTAACTTTTAGATAATTTGGACAAATTAATTGGTTAGAATAATTCCTTTCCTAATATAAGATCTAAAAAAAAAACTTTAATCCTTTCCTAAATGGCAAAATATTTATCATAAAGCCTCGATTTGCCATGTTTCTTAAATCATGGTTATAAAACTATTGGTGTATTGGCTCAGTGCCTGTAGCTCAGTGAGTAGGACAATGGTCATATACACCGAGGCTGGTGGGTTCGAGCCCAGCCTGGGCCTGCTAAACAACAATGACAACTGCAACCAAAAAAATAGCCGGGTATTATGACAAGAGAATTGCTTAAGCCCAAGAGTTTGAGGTTACCGTGAGCTGTGATGCCACAGCACTCTACCCAGGAGGACATAGTGAGACTCAGTCCAAAAAAAAAGAAAAAAAAACTATTGGTGTATTAATATCATGAAGCATTTTATTTCTCTTATTCGTCAGTCTTTTTAAGACAGAGTCTCACTTTGTTGCCCTCAAAGTGCTGTAGCATCACAGCTCACAGCAACCTCCAGCTCTTGGGCTTAAGCGATTCTCTTGCCTCCGCCTCCCAACTAGCTGGAACTATAGGCGCCCGCCACAATGCCTGGCTATTTTTTTGTTGGAGTTTGGCTAGGGCTGGGTTCGAACCTGCCACCCTAAGTATATGGGGCCATCGCCCTACTCACTGAGCCACAGGTGTCCCCCTAGTCTTTTTTTTTTTTTTTTTTGAGACAGTCTCATTTTGTTGCCCTTGGTAGAGTGCAAGGGCATCGTAGCTCACAGCAGCCTCAACCTCTTGGGCTTGAGTGATTCTCTTACTTCAGCCTCCCAAGTAGCTGGGACTACAGGTGCCCACCACAATGCCCAGCTATTTTTAGAAACGGGATCTTGCTCTAGCACAGGCTGGTCTCCATCTCCCCGCCTTGGCCTTCCAGAGTGCTGGGATTACAGGCATGAGCCACCGCACACAGCTCAAATTTTTTAAACCTAGGTAGAATTTTTTGAGAAACTTATTTATAAACTTTTAATCTTCAGGATTTCGGCAACTATGTAGGACGTGAATAATATCACAAGAGCATCTTAACATTGGTACAGTTTTAAAATATGCTAACCTGAATTCCAAGTTTTGTTGTTTTAAATTCTGTATCCATTAATTGAACATTTATTTATTGAGCCTAGACACTGGGCAAACACTGAACAATATTAAAGTCCCTGCACTTATAGAACTTACATTCCTGTGATGAGAGACAAACAGTAAACAGGTTTACATAGTCTATTAAGTGGTGACAACAGGTGCTACAAAGAATAGGGAGAGTAGGAGCACAGCGGTGGAAGAGTTGGTTTTATATGTGGTTGCCCAGGAATCCCTTTCTCTGAAGGGACCTTTTGGAATGAGTGAAGAAACCATATGACCAAGTCATGCCTATCTGGGGAAAGCACTGTAGGCCAAAAGAAGTTTGACCTGCAAGTGAGCTTGGCATGTTTGAAATTAGCAGAAAGCCATGGCCAGACCTGTAGTGTGAGCAATGGCTCACACCTGTATTCCTAGCACTTTGGGAGGCTGAGACTGTAGGATCACTTCAGGCCAGGAGTTCAAGACCAGCCTGGGCAACATAGCAAGACCTCATCTCTACAAAAATTAGAAAAATTAGCTGGGCATGGTAACACATGCCTATAGTGCCAGCTACTCAGGAGGCTTGTGCAGGAGGATCGCTTATGCCCAGGATCCTCACCTTTGAGGTTATGGTGAGCTGTGAAGACATCACTGCACTCTATCCCTGGTAACAGAGGGAGACCCTATTTCAAAAACGAAAAACAAAAATAAAGCCAGTGTGCCTGGTAAAGAGCCTCAGGAGGTGGGGGTAAGGCAGGGTATTCTACACAGGACCTGAGGCCATGATATGTGCTGGAGGAGAAAGTGTGTGGGAAGCCATTATTGCATTTAAAGCTGGACTGTTCTTAACTAAGATGGTGAAATCCTTAACCTCTCAAAAGTATCAAAAGATCAACTTGTGAAGCAGAATTCTTCAGAAGGGAGGGAATAAGAAATACTTGATTAGTCTCATTAGCACTTGTAGCTACTTTTTTAATTCTTAAAAACTTTTAAGCTTCACTGTAAAGTTAAATCTCACCACTTTCCATGTCTTTCAACAGGAAGGAGGTAGTGTGATGGTTCTTCCAACCATCCCTGAAGAGGAAGCCAAAAAACTTTTCCCTAAAGGAGTCTTCACCAAAGAGCTTCCATCTGGCAAAAAATACCTCCGCTACACACCCCAGCCTTAAGTCTCTCCAGAATTTGATGCCAGAGTTGCTTGCATAGTGCGGTGAGCCAGAGGATGTCAGCTGCCAATCATGTTTTCCAGCAGCTCCCTAAACACATCCTGGTGTGATCATAGCCAAGGTCTTTAGGTTGCTACACTGGCTTATTAAATGAAAATGGCACTAAAAATTTCTTGGGATTCTTTATTCTCTGACCTCACCAGCACTCTGTTCTGTTCATACATCAGCACTCTGCTGGCTGTCTTTGAAATATGTTCCATATTTGAGACTCAGATCATATTGGATCTCTGCAGGGTTTGTCATCAATGAAGGAATATCAGTTGATGGTTAAGAAGTCTTGCTTTGTCCATCATAGATGAAGATCAGTTCTTTCAGCTGTCCTAATAAAATCCCCTCTTCTTTTACTTGTTTTGAAAGGCAATAGAACTTGAGGTTCAACTTCCTCTGTAAATATCCAAGTATATAACCCAGGAACTTAGAGTAAGCCAGGTGTTCTTTAACATTCAGTATTTTGATCATAGCACTTTTCAATTCTGTACTTTTCTAATAGATATCTAAAGTGGGAAGAGCAAGTTGAGGGACCTTTGAGTATTTTTCTATTTAAAAAAAAAAAAAAAAAATGGCAGTAAACTATCAATAGAGGGAAACTGCAGAACAGACTCCCCTTGCCTGCCAAGGAGGTGCAACAGAGGTGTGAGCAACCCCAGCAAGTGCCAAGTGCCTTTTGCAGTGTTTCCTTGTGCCAGTCTGCTCCTAATGTGTATGTGAAAGGGCACATCTTGTGCAGAGGGGAGATGATGCTCAAAAATGTTTTATTATACAATTCTTACAGTGGGTAGCTGTTTTCTAGATTTTGCTTTTTAGGGTTTGACAAATAAAATCTTTGTTAAAACTGAATCAGAAAATTTTGTTGTCACATTTTCAAGTACCAGTTAAGACTCATGTCCTGACGGGCAGAGCCTGCCTTCTTGCTGGGATTGTCATTAGTACTTTTCTCTAAAGACAGATATTATAAGCTTTCCTACAATGACGATGGAAGAGCAGCTGAAAAACATGTGATTTCACCACCTATCATGGCCCACTTTGCTCCATCACATTATATGCCAGGATCTTAGAATGCTTCCTATGATTTTGTGATCTCTGGTGTAAAGAGCTCTCCTAAACTAATGGGATTGCTACACGTAGGAATGTGAACCTTGAGGGTACGTGTGTGCTTTTTCTGAACTAATGGTCTCTCAGACTTTAATTACACTGTGCTAATAAGTCCCTCCTATGTTTAAAAAAAGGTGTGCCATTCACGATGTCTTAGTCTGCTAGAGCTGCTATAGCAAAAATACCATAGGCTGGTGGTCTAAACAATAAATATACATTTATCACAGTTCCAGAAGCTGGGAAGTCCAAAATGAAGGCACTGGTTTAAATCAGCATTTCATGAGGACTTGCTTTCTGGCTTAGAGTTAACTGCCTTATTGTATCCTCATGTGGCCAAGAGAGATCATCTCTCATGTCTCTTATAAGGGCACTAACCCCATTCATGAGGGGTCCACCCTTAATGACCTACTTACCTCCCAAAGGCCCATCCAAATACAATGACATTGGGAGTTAGGCTTCAATATAAATTTTGGGGAGACAAAACCATTCAGTTCATAGCATCTGTTAGAGTGCTTTGCATGAAACCCTCTGTGAGTAGAATGTCAAACATGCACCATAATGTCATTAAACCTTAATATCCTTGAAGGTGACACGAAGAAGGTTGAGCATGGGAATTCCAGGTTATGCAGTAGCCTAGGGAAAGCTGGTCTGAAAAGACAGAGCTGGCCTGCTTTCACTCTTCCTCAGTTCAATATATTTTGAACTGAGGCACACCTGAGTGTCTGGCACACCTCAGACAGTTCCCTTGCTTTTCTTCTGTCACTTCCCTTCTCCATCAGGTTTCTCACTGTTCTCTTTGATATTTCCCTTTTTTGGTCTTTATCTCTTGGAGAGTCTGGCTTCAACTTTCTTTATAGTGACAGTTTGCAGTTTAAGTCTCCAACGTTACTTAAACTTGAGTCTCATGTTTATAGACCAGTAGAACATTTACCATTGAAGCTATGAATTCTTGAATTCATCAACTTTTTCCCCCACCTCAATAAATCTATTGCCCCCACCCACCCACCCATCACTCATTCAGCCCTGGTGTTTTGTTTGGCTTTATCTACACTTGCATAGACCACTGAAGAATTTAAGGAAAGGGGGTCACAACCTCAAATCGAATTCTGATCTGTCACAAAGGAGCCATGAAGCTGTGAGAACTTGTGCAAGGATTCTTTTCCAAATGAAAAATACGACATAATACATTTCCAAAGTAAAAGCGATCCCAAGTACATTTTAAAATATGGTTAAATGGCTGGGCACAGTGGCTCACACCTGTAGTCCTAGCACTCTGGGAGGCTGAGGCAAGCAGATCACTCCAGCTCACGAGTTCAAGACCAGCCTCAGCAACAGCAAGACCCCATCTCTAAAAAAAATAAATAAAAATAGGCGAGCACCTGTAGTCCCAGCTACTCCGGAGGCCGAGGCAAGAGGATTACTTGTGCCCAAGAGTTTGAGGTTGCTGTGAGCTATGACGCCACGTACTCTACCAAGGGCAATAAAGTGAGATTCTGTCTCCAAAAAAAGGGGGGGGGGGGCAGTGCCTGTGGTTCAAAGGAGTGGGGCGCTGACCCCATATACCGGAGGTGGTGGGTTCAAACCCAGCCCCTGCCAAAAACCGCAAAAAAAAAAAAAAAAAAAAAAAAAGTGTGTTGCTTAACAAAGAGGATAGATATGGTTTTCTTCTATTCTCACCTTCATTATTATGTATTCTTTCACAGTCTTATAGAGATGAAAACTAATGCATTCTAAATAATAAATAGCCATAAAATTCAACTTTATTTGACTTCTTAAAATGAAAAATGGCATCAAACAATGCTGTGCAGTATAAGAATGTTAGTTTCTCCTAAATTTTGCTTTCAGTAACTGAGGTGGATGAATATAGTTCCATTTTCCAATATTTACTGCATTAGAGAAGGGAGAACAACTATACTCTAAAAAATATCAGGGAGGCACTACGTATAGCAGGTTCACAACAAAAAGCACTTTATGCTTTAGACAGTAATGCATTAATTATACAACACTTTCAATAATGTACTTTGTGATAACTTGCTCTCTCCTGGAAACAGCGCCTCATTTGGTAGGCTGTGAGTTTTGTGCTATCTTCTATTTTCCTGAAGTTTTTTATTAACATCTCCAGTATAATGTAACTACTTAAAATGAAGCATTTTTTTCAGCAGTCCATCAGTTGTTTATAAAATAAATGCAGCAGTAAATTGTTTGAGCAGCTTCTTGGTAAATTCCATGCCAGATAATTGTTCAGCATTTGATCCAGGAGATGAACTTGGTCTTTAACCTGTCTCCACGCATGGTATTTGTATCATAAATACCACTTTCTAAAATGGTATCTAGTTTCCAACTATGAAAGAAAAGTTAAAAGTAAAATATTAGACTATGAACATTTCAGGGAAACTGTCTTACCTGTTAAATAAGAAGCAGAGAACTTATTTAAAAGTTTCCATTTTATTATCAGAAGCATTCCTCCTAAAAGATCGCCTATTAGGGTTTCGAGAGATGCAAAT
The DNA here is from genome assembly GCA_963574355.1 of Loris lydekkerianus. Classification (NCBI taxonomy): domain Eukaryota; kingdom Metazoa; phylum Chordata; class Mammalia; order Primates; family Lorisidae; genus Loris; species Loris lydekkerianus. Next base: position 23,196 of record CAUYPK010142523.1, read on the forward strand.
TAATTACAAGTACGTCTCTGCCACTCATTTTGTAGAGAGAGATTTGTTAATGCAATGAGTCTATTAAAGGTGTGCTTAAGGAGAAGGGAAATGCTATGAAAGTTCAATTGTAAAGAACAAAGACTGATTACAGGGTAACTGGAAACTTTTTTCTAAATAGGGATGAGATTTTTTTTTTTTTAATGAGGCCTTAAAAAATAGTAACAAAAGAGGAGCTGACTATTTGATTCTATACTCCCATTTGTGAAACAGGATCCGTTTACAAGAGAGAAAAGGAAAACCCCAGAGGGCTGCCTGAAAAGAACTAAGTTACTTTGTTTAAAGGAACTTCTGCCTGGTAGGTGGCTCTTGCTCCTAATCCCAGTTTGGAAGGCTGAGGTAGGCAGCTAGCTTGAAGCCAGGAGTTTGAGACCAGCCTGAGCAACATAGCCAGACCTGCTCCCCACCCCAGTCTAGATGAGGGGAGGCTGAGGCAGGAGGACAGCCTGCGCCCAGGAGTTTCAGGCCACAGTGAACTATGATCAAGTGCCACCGCACTCCAGCCTATACGACAGAGCTAGATCTTGTCTCTAAAAAAGCTTGGTCAGTGCAATTTTCCTTCCCTCAACAAATATGCTGCAAACCGTGATTATCATAAATGACAGCGGCAGAACCAGAATTTCCGTTAGAAGGGTCTTAGGTTGGCTATCTGGGAGTGGGCCCTTAGGCAGGCCAGGAGACTTCTCTTAAAGCAGCACTTACATAGTGTATTACTTATTGTATAGTGTACAGGTCTTGTTTTCTTGGGGCATCCAGCTGTTAGCAATTGGGAGGAGGGACAGTGCTGGAGTCCCCGAAGCCTGTTCCTAACACAGTTACACTTCCTGAAACCACTGGCCTAGCACCCTGTTGCCTGTCCACTGTCTGCTCCTCCTCTCCACCTAGCAGGGGACTCGGGCCTAAGTGAGCTCTGTTGGGGAGCCCTAACAGACACCCCCCAGAGTCACGAGCCCTACAGGCTGCCCCCACAAATTCCAGACTCCCTCTACTCTGCCCTTGCCACTTTTCGCTTCCCAACTCTAGGAGTGATTTGTAGCACTTCTCAAAACTTTTCTAAATTAGTCCTGATCCTTGAGGAAAGTAAGAAAGGAGATAGGGGCAAAAATCTATGCAACTCCCCATAACAAAATATTTTGAAGGCTCTCATTGTATGCAAATTTGTCACTCAGTTCCATAATAAGTTTATTTTACAGTAAGATGTTTTATATAAGCTGACAGTTAAGAGTCAAGTTTTCCCTTTAAAAAATGCCCAAGTAAAATTGATATGCTAAGAAAATACCTGTGAACAGCCTGTGGCTCCACACATCCCCCGGGGACACTCACCCCAAAGGGAGAAGCCCAGGTAGACGTCAGTGTTCAAATGTGTGCGTGACATCCGTCCCTCCCTATCCTTCATCCCACAGATCCCTCCTCTTGGAACCAAGTATCAGGGGAAGGGAGAGAGGAGGGAAGAATATAGATGGGTCAAATCACATCTTTCAAAAATATTCTGTAATTTTCATGTTTAAGTAACACAGGCAAGCTTGATCTCAATTTGTTCAAATTACTGAGTTGCAGCTAGGAGTTTCTTTTCTCATCACCCACATTTTGCTACTTGGCCTTACAATTTACATTGACTGTGTTTAATAGTTTAATAGTTACAATAAGACAAAACTAATCAAAGTGCCGCGTTTAATACCTCATCTTTTCTCTTCCAGTTATATTCTCTCTTGGTGGCCCGAAGATTAAGGTTGGCTGATGTTAACCAAATGCGTGGATTCAACAGAAAAAGTGAGTTAGGAATTAAGAGCAAAAGCAACAAAAGAATATTTTGCAATATCAGTTTGCTTTCTTCCCCAAAAGCTTCCCTTTTCTCTTCCCAAGTTCATACAGGCACTTTACTTTCTTCCCTCAGAGGTTTGTAATAGGCTCCCAAAAGCCTGATACAAGGGCTGACCAACTCGGATGAGAAGAGACAGATCACAATCCAGGGGTATCCAACTGTGGCCCATGCTGCCTATGAATGTGGTGGTGGGTATCACAAATATTATGCACAGACCTTTTTTTTGCTTATCAGCTTTTGTTAGTGTTTGTGTGTTTAATGTGTGACCCAAGGCAACTCTTAGATAAGCATTTGTAGCCAGCTAGCAGTCACAATTGGAACCCTGCCATACACAATTAAAGTGGGCTGGATCAAGATAAGAGGGAGGGGTTTAGACTGCAGCAAACCTGAGAGCATCTACTCCCTCTGTAGAAGCCAGATGTTAGTCAGCTCTAGCTAAGTGTCACCACATACAGGAACAAGGGCTGAGTGTTGGTAGACCTCATTATTCATGAAAACCTCAACATCTGCTTTTTTAAAATGTGAAACTTCTGTTTCTACTTGGTAACTAATTTATAATTTTTAAGAGAAAACGTATGTGTGGGCCAAACCCAGCATAACTGCCTCAATCCAGTGCATGGTTGTACCATTTGTGACTTTTGCCTCAGACAAATTGGGGAATACAGAATGAAGTGTCTCCTTCAGTCCAAAAAATGATTCCTGAGGTCCTGATGGAGAGAGACCTATAAGCTCAGGAACAGTCAGGACCTGTGCCCTGTATGTGAGCAGTGCTTATAGTCTGTGACTCAGTAGCACTCAGGATGCCCCACAGGTGCAGACAGTAGGCCTGGAGCTCCCAGCCTTGCTGCAGATTCCTGTGCCCCCAGAGTGGTTCGGAAGCAGCAGAGCGGCAGACCAGATAAGACTTTGTGTGCTGGAGAAATGGTTATCTGAGTGCTAGCCAACTGAGACTCAGGAGCAGAGGGGGTTCCCTAAATCATGATGCTACATATGACCCCAGGACAGGGGACAGAAAGAGGCATGAGAGTGTCTGAGGTTCCAATTGCTGCTAATGGAAAAGCATAATAACTTATTTAATGTCTCTCCTCCTCAGGAGGACAGAAACCTTGTCTGGTTTATTCACCAACTAGCGCTTGGCATAGTGCCCAGCACACAGTGGGGCTGCATTTTATAAAACATATGCAAATGAGAAACAGTGAGATAGAAAATATTGATAACATCTCTCTTTTGCATTGAATTTGAAGTCATTTAAGTTCTCCCTCCAAATTCCCAATTCATTAGTAATTGTGAAATACCTAAGCTGGTGGATTGCGTGAACTGTAAACAACTGGGATGGTACAGATTCCAGTTACAAAGCAAGATGACTGTGTGTTCAAGCTGGGACAGCTGGGAGAATGTTGACATCAGGCTTGAGAAACCAGGGGTTCTGAGCATGAAATGAAAGATGTTGAGTGTGTTTTCTGTAGAGCAAGACCTTCTGATTAAGCTTCTTTGTATAATGCTTAGCACCATGATGCATGCAATTGGGTGCTGATAAACATTCATAGCTGTGACCGTGGTTTGGAATATCCAATGGGCATGGGTCAGGTTTCATATTCCCTTGCAGGGAACAAACCAGGGCTCACTGTGAGAGAGACCCCCCTTGCCCACTTCCTGCACTGCCCCTAACAGCACTATGTGGCCCCAGCCTCCCAGGGCAGGTACAGAGTGCAACACAGAAGCTGCTCTCTCCCCTGTCACATGTATGGAGGGAGGGACACAGAAGAGAAAGGATTTCAGTGTCTGCAAATCTCTGGTAAGATTCCCAAAAGCAATGCGGCAGCCAGGGTGGGCCCAAAGACGAGAGCTAATGATAAGCCCACGTGATACCCTTGCAAATCACTTTCATAGAATTAAATGAGTGTTTCATGCATTGAAGCTCCTTCTTCATGGATTTTGTCCCATTACAGGGAAATCCCTTACCCGTGGTGTTGTTACTAGTTTTGGCAGGCTCAGATGCTAGGATTACCAGCAGCTTGCTTAAATCAGAAGTTCCCTGAACCTAAAGGAAAAAAGTCAAAACTAGTCAAAAAGCATTCTTTGATTTCTAAGATAGCTGCTTCTCAACCTTTCCAAAGAATTTGAGAAATAAACCAACGCATGGAACTGAGTCTTCAACCTCGGTTCTGTCTTTTTTATTCCAAATACTCTCTGATATTGTTTCAGGAAGTCTCAGACCAGCCAATGGTCACAATACCTACTGACACCAGAGAGGAAATTTCTATACCTCACTTGGAACTTGCCGGGAAATTCCCAGTTTGGAAAGCAGGAAATCGGCAGCATGCCACAAGTTGCTTTTGCTCTGGCATTGATACCCAAGGGCTCAAGATCCAGCCTTCCCAGGATGGCGTCGGGACCTTAGAGCTTTCTCAGAGCTTTTGTTCTGCATGCCACAAAATCTGGCTCCCAGAAGGCCGGGGGAAACAAGTAATAATTATTATAGCTCCCACTTCTAGATACAACATATTACGTCACTTAATCCTCATAATAACCCAGTGAGATGGCTGCTGCCATTGGCCTGTCTTACTACCGAGGATACTGGGGGTCTGACGGGTTAAGCGGCTCCCCTGTGCTCTTGCCCCAGGTAGGAACAGGAGTCACGTTTTAAGTCCAAGTCTGCCTGACTCCACACCCTGGTCTCTTAAGGCACTGAACTGTAAGTTTTGTTCCTGTTGCCCCCTTGCCTCCTTCCTCCACCCATCATTTCAAACCTAAAGAGATTTTCATTTTCCTTTAAAAATCATCCTCTGAATTGTTGAAAAAAAGACAAAATAAGGATGTTATTTAAGAGGCAAATATACTTTTTATGTTTACCAACTTTTCCTGCACATAAAGTTTCATTTAATGAATGCCTTTTCACAGTCTGAACCAGCAGAAAAGGGAGAAACTGCTCTCAGATTAGACACATGTCCAGCTCTTGTTCCAGCCTCTTGGTCCTCCCCATTCCTGGGTCCCACCCACCTGTCACTCCTGTGGGCCAACAGCAGGTGGGTTGGCTCATCAGGGACCTTACTTTTACCTTCCCCATTCCCTATTGTACCCTAGGTTCACATTTTCTCCTCCTTTCAGAAGCATGAAATGATGTGGCCCAGGGCCCAGGGCTACCATCAAGTTGTACCCACAGTCCCTAACGTGGCAACAAAGTGATATGGGTCCTGTGCAACTCTCTTCCTATCAGCCAGGGCAGATACTTCCAGAGCCACCTAGAATACAACATCAGTGCCTTAATGTGAACTAGGAAAATTGCACAATGTTCCATCCTTCCTCTGGGAAGGGTCAGCTCCACATCAGGGCAAATGGCTTAGTGTGCAGAAAGCAGGCAGATTCCAGCCCCCTTCCCCCTTGGCAACACCCTTGTATAGGGCACCTATACTATAGCATACGGAATCCCTGGGTACTTTTCACTGTTTTATTTAAGGCAGCCAAGAACCACAGGGTCTTTTCAGGTTAAATTTCTTCTTAAGGTGGTCAGTTGACTTTTGAAGTCAATTACGGGGCACATAAAAAGCAAAAAACTCTAGAAATTATATTCCTTACCTGCTCACAGGTTTTAGGTAAAATGCAAGGTGCGAGATATGGTTCCTCTGTCTTCATATCAATTACACTGCCATACACAATAATAACAAATTTCATGGTCGCATTATTAATAGTCATTTCATTATAGCTCGATAAAGTCTCCACATAGACGTGACTGAGCTGCACACACTTCTGGAACTTTAAGTCCTACAATAAAATTACATTTTTTTCCCCCACATGTCATACTGACACGCAGTATCAAGAAGAAAACAGATTCACTGATCTAGCTAAATCCTTTGAAGATATCAGAAGGCACATGGACCTGGTACCAACAGACAGAATTTATTTAGAGTTCAGAAAGGCCTCTGTTGAGTTTGTGACATCCGTGCTTTCATGTTGTCCTTGTGTCATGACCCTAATCTGCAAGCTCTCAGTCAACCACAGCAGGGTGGTCAGCTATGCCTCAGCAGATTTCAGTTTGCCCAAGAACCAGAGTCCTAAAGATTCAGAGGTTTTACCCAGCAGTAAGCAAACATCCCACTTGACAAGTGAGCAAACAATAACACAAAGAAAACACAAAACAAAGCAAGGCTTCAAGTCTGAGATACACTTCGGGGCTCAGAATTATCAGCTTTAGAACTGGAGGCCGAGGCAAATGGATTGCCTGAGCTCAGGAGTTCGAGAGTCTAAGCAAGAGTGAGACCCCCATCTCTACTAAAAATAGAAAAGTTAGCGGGGCGTTGTGGTGGGCACTTGTAGTCCCAGCTACTTGGGAGTCTGTGGCCAAGTCATTGCTTGAGCCCAAGAGTTTGAGGTTACTGTGAGCTAGGATGCCACCACACTCAACACAGAGCAACAGAGTGAGACCCTGTCTCCAAAAAAAAACACAAACTGGAGTTGTTAGAGGTTGAATTGTGTCCTCCCCATTCCAAATTCTTAGGCTGAAGTCCTAACTCACACTATCTCAGAATGTGCCCTTATATGAAACAGGGTCATTGCCAATGCAACTAGTTAAGATGAAGTCATACCAGAGAAAGGTGGGCCCCTATTTCAAAGGACTATAAAAAGGGGAAATTCGGACACAGATTTGCATACAGGGTGACTAGCATGTGAAGGGGAAGGCAGCCGTTTTACAAGCCAAGGAGGGAGGCCTGGACCCAATTCTCTCTCACAGCCCCTCACTAGGAACTAACGCTGCCAACACCCTGATTTCAGATTTCTAGCCCCCAGGACTGCGAGACAGCAAATTTCTGTTGTTTAAGCCACCTTGTTTGTGTTGCTTCGTGACAGCACTACCAGCGCTCCAACACAGGAGCTTAGAGGTCAGTCCAATGGTAGAAATCTCCTGGACAGGGGCCATCTAAACAATTACACAAGCCAGTTGAATCTCACTCACTGACAGGCAAATCAAACAATGACTTGCTGAGGGCATCAGCACAACTCAGGCACCAAAAACATAAGAAAATAGCAAATTTATCTAGAATTTTGCAACCAGAAAATCTAAAACATGAGCTATTTTAGTTTGCTAGGACCTTTTGAGTCCTGTGACTTAGAGTGGGAAGAGACAGCATAAGCTTATCACTGCCCAAGTGTTCTAAAAAGTCTTAATTGTCTAGTTCTTTATGGGAAAAGACAGGAGTGAAATAAAACAAAAGTATTAAGTAGAGATTCTCTGAGGAGTAAAATTGGGGATAGAAGGTTATTATCTTTTAATGTTTTGTACCTGTATTGTCTCATTTACATAATGACTGTGTTGCTTGTGAATTAAAAACAAATTGTAAAGGGCATTCACCTTATTATTGTGTCAAGCCTAACTCCATCTAGTTTCAACTCATTGGTCCTAATTCTCTCCTCTGGAGTTTCATAAAAGTCTCTGAATGTGTCCTACTTCTCAGGAAGAGGAAGGTAAAAGGAAGAGTTTCAATCTTTTTACCCCTCTACTTACATTTTTCTAAAAGTCATTATTGCCACATAGTTTAAAAAAAAAAAACACTGGTTTGTATGACACACTAATTTTTTAATTTCAATGTTTATATCTAGCCTCTTAATTCAGCGAATATTATAAACTTTAGGTCTGTCACTTCCCCCACTTCCTGACTCATAACAGGGTTTGGAACAATTATTAAATAGGATACAAATGTGGGATTGTAAACTGTTCCAATCCAGGGACAAATTTGAACCACTACTCTTTGGAGGGAAGGTGCAAAAGTCTCAGTCACCTCAACAAAGATTTTGAGAAGGCAGGAAATTTATGTTAAAAAAAGTCAGAGTAGACTCTAACACATACCAGATTGAGTGTTCGCTGATTAATGCTATGCTTGGCTCTAGAAGGATCTACCCTATTTAATATTTGCTGAACCTACTTTTTTTCTGTTTTAAGGAATGATTGCAAATAGCCTGGGAAAATTGGTTGTGACAAGAAGACTGAAAACGTGTAGGAAGTCGAGAAAAGAGAGTGGTTAAAATTCTAGCAGTCTCATCTTAGAAAATGAGACACATCATCTTCCTTTCTTTTCTTGTCTCAAAAATATAAAACGCATTTTGTAAAAAAAAAAAAAAAAGACTGTAGATAAAAATTCAATTCATTCACATTGTAATCATGTAACTTACCTCATCTGCAAGACTTGATTCAAAATACTGATAGGCAGTATTGAGAGCAAGCTTTAACCATATTTTATATTCCAGGGATGGCCAGAAAACATCAAAGCCTTCATATAAATCCTCCAGGGAAATAAAGCAGGCCTGAAACAAGACACTGGGACATAGCAGTTTGATTTGGAACTAAATTACAAGATCATCACAAGATGTTTGCAGACTTAATCTTCATCTTACCTCTCTGAAAAGCTGTCAGTTCTAGCATAATGATGATACTCTGCCATTTTAAAGCACTGGCATTGTGAAAAAGGTTGTTTGCTATGTTTAAGATGATAAATTTGTAGTCCAATTGTTAGGGAAGAGAGCAAACAGGTGCAAGGCAGGTAGGTGTGGCTAAGGGTGGAGAGCAGAAACCCATCGGAATGCAGGAAAGAAACCACAGTATCAGATATCTGTGGCTGGAGACTTTTTCCCAGCCCAAGGATGCACAGTGAGGAGCTCCCAGTGACCTTGACTGACCTGGTTTTGACCCCCAGTGGGTTCTTCATGAAGGAATGTGACATAACCCCAACCTGTTATGCAACCTGTTATATAACTCCAATCTCTCTATTACCCAAACGTGGGAAAAGGTAACAAATCTTACCCCGGAAAGAGGCGGGACAAACTAGTGAATGTATAAAAGACAGTGTGTACTAAGACTTCTGGGCCTTCGCCACTTGCAGAAAGTGACCTGTCTCTCCCTTTGAGATGTGCTTTTTCTTTGCGATAAATGCCGTGTGATTGCTTTGTATCTATGATCACTCCGTCATCTGCCTGGTACCAATACTCATTCCTGACCCTGGGAACTGAGGACTAGGAACATCAAAACTGACCTAACACAATTAAAACTGTAGACTTAATAATAGACCAGGTTCACTTATGACAGCAGGGATACAGAACATAAATAAACAATAGACCAGGAAAATTTATGTCAGTCAATGGGTACAATGAAGGATACAGCTCCTGAGCCTAAGTTTCAGGAACTGGGACATAGAAATTTGTCTATTTTTGTTATCACAGTGGGTATAGTATTTGTTTCCAGAGGCAAACTGTTTACCTGAATGAGAAAGACTGCTCATTCAGAATTCGAGTTAAATGAATTTTAACCATTGCAATTTAGCCGTGCAGCTAGACTCATGCTTTTTCTACTCCTCTGGAAATGAAGTGGTATGAAATGGCTAAGATGACATTCTCTTCTATTCCACACACTCCTAAAGACTCTGGATCCTACTCAGATGCATCTAATAGTCCCGGCAGATTGAGAATTCTTTGTAGCAGGAACTTTGGCTCATTTCTGTTTGAATTCCCCATGCCTAGTGGAATGTGAGGCCACTTAAGTGTTGAATAGATAACTTCTTACTTAGCAAGTGAAAAAAATAGAAGAGAGGAACTTTAAAAACCACAAAGTACTCTTTAAAAAACACTTCTCCCATGATGGAGAGAATAGCCATTTTTTGAGCACTTAAATGTGCCAGGAATTTTACAGAGGTATTTTCACAATCTTTATAACATTGAGAGGCAGGTATTCTCTCTACTTAATAAGCAAGGACATTAAGACTTAAGGAGGTTAAGCCAGGTGCAGTGGCTCCTGCCTGTAATCCTAGCACTCTGGGAGGCTGAGGCAGGTAGATTGCTGGAGCTCATGAGTTTAAGACCAGCCTGAGCAAGAGCGAGACCCTCCGTCTCTACTAAAAATAGAAAATTTGAGGCAAGAGGATCACTTGAGCCTAAGAATTGGAGGTTGTTGTGAGCTATGGCACTCTACCCAGGGCAACAGCTCGAGACTTTGTCTAAACAAACAAACAAAAAAAAACAGAAGAAAGACTTAAGGAGGTTAAATAACTCATTCCCGGTCCCACAGGCAGGATGCAGTGGAGCCTGTCATATGAGGTCTGCAATCAGCCTTCTCTAAGCGAAACTGTGCTGCCTCCCAATAGCTGGTTGGGGGACTGAATAAGATATCAGAACCCAGAGGAAGAAAAAATGCTAGCATTTTCTTTTCTTTACTTGAGGAATGAATAATTACCTGTGACAGAACCATTTTCTTACCTGTAAAATCGTTTCACAGATAGCAGTATATTCAAGTTCACGCTTAAGTAGGCAGCTCAACTCTCCGATGATGTCCCCACTAGTACAGTACTCTGTAAACATGGTTTTTGAGTCTCTACTAGACCTTCGGCTACCTTCTATTCCAAAGGTAGGAGGTGAACTATGCAACTGCAAAAGGGGAAAAGTGTGCAAAGGAAAATAAAAAATGAAAACCCTTTGATCAAACCATAGGAGCTCACTATTATGATTATTCTTATAGGGAAGGAAAAGATTCTTCATAAATACTATCATGTGAAAGAAGAATTAGGCTTCATGAAAATCACAGTTTCTTTCACATTTCAACTGCTCAAGGCAAGGATTTATTTCTAATCTTTAGCACACATTTCCAATTTATTTGTAAATTACCCCATTTATAACTTTCTACGTATACCTGTCTTATATGAAAATCCTACCAAAACTAGTTATTCTAGGCACCAACTATTGCAATAACTGATCTGAGTCAATTTTTGATTGCATGGTCAAATAAATCAAGTATCATGAATTAATATGTTTCCAAACCAAGCCATAGTTTCTGTGAAAGCCTAGTCTATCTTTTAAATCCTTAAGAATGATCACCATGAAAGACCAACAAGAAAAGGTCTTAGGATGGACACAGGATGATCAAGGTACTTCATGAATATAATTGGTAGGCATGAAAGACAAGAGATATCAGATTTTAGGAAGAAGCTTCAAGAATCAAAGGAGATGAATTATGGAATTTTCTAGAAAGTTTAGCTGTAAACATTAAAGAGGAAGTCTATTATTCAGGAGAACAGAAAACAGGAACTCTCCTATCAACTATCACTCAGACTTTTAGAGGTATTCATGCTTCCAAAGGACTTTGAATATATATATATATATATATATATATATATATATATATATATATATTTGTTTGTTTGTTTGTTTTTTGCAATTTTTGGCCAGGGCTGGGTTTGAACCCACCACCTCCGGTATATGGGTTCAGTGTCCTACTCCTTGAGCCATAGGCACCGCCAGACTTTGAATATTTTTAAATGGCCCTAATTTCGAATACAGTTCAAATGACCTGTGAACAATAAAGAATGTCTCTGTTTATTACATACCAAGAAAAGATGATGGCATCTGTGGTAGACAGCATTTTAAAGAAGTCCCCCCAAGCTTCCTGTTGGTTATTCAATCAAATACTAATCTGAGTACTGCCACAAAGGGACTTTGCAGGTGGAATCAAGGTTACTAATCAGCTGGCCTTCAAGAGATGATCTTGGATTATCCTGGTGGACCCACTATAATCACAGAAGGCCTTAAAAGTGAAGAGGAAGGAAGCACAGTGGCTACGGAGCAAGCCACATACACAGAAGCTGGCAGGTTCGTACTGGCCCAGGCCAGGTAAAACAACGACAACTGCAACAAAAAATAGCCACACATTGTGGCAAGCGCCTGTAGTCCCAGCTAGTTGGGAGGCCGTGGCAAGAGAATTGCTTAAGCCCAAGTGTTTGAGGTTGCTGTGAGCTGTGACACTACGGCACTCTACCGAGGGCGACATAGTAAGACTCTATCTCAAAAAAAAGCAAAGAGGAAGGCAGAAGAGCCTGCCAAAGAGATGGGGCAGCTGGAGAAAGATTCCACATGCCTTTGCTTGTTCTGAGATGTGGGGGCTGCATGCAAGGACCAAAGAGGAACTCAAGGAGCTCAAGGTGGTCCCCAGCTGACAGACTGCAAAGAATGAGGGACTCTGTCCTGTAGTCACAAGGAACTCCTAGATTCTGCCAATAACCTCCCACCAGCCTGTAAAACAGATTGATACCTTAATTTCAGCCTTGTGAGCCTCCAGCAGAGAAGCTAGCTGAGCCCTGACTTCTGACCTACAGAACTGTGAGATAATGAATCAAAGCTGCTAAATTTGTGGTAATTTGTTATGGTATCAACAAATCAGTAACATAACCTCTTCAGACAAAGTATCAATGAATCTATATTTAAAGTAGGGTTAGCTAGTCCAGCCACTGCAAGAAAATTCCCCAGAGGAATGCATATGGTATGTTGCAGTTTTTCAGTATTTAATTTGACATATTTCATAAATACTGGAAACAGTATATTTGGTTAGTATGCTAAAGGGAGTATTGTTTAATGGGTAAGCACTCAGATACTAGAGGCAAACTGAATGGGTTCAATGTTGTCTTTGGCCTCCTAGGATGTGTAGTTGGGGCCAAGTGAATTAATCTCTCTGTGCATAAATTTGCTCATATAAAACAAAGTTGTTATAAGGATTAAATGTCATAACACACTGCCTTTCTTGACAACCCTTTTAAAAATTACAGCTAACTTCTTCATAGCTCCTTCACTTTTAACATACTGTATATTTAACTTATTTTTCATATTCTATCCTCCCACTAGAAAATAAACTCCCAGAAGGCAGAGATTTCTGTTTCCTTTGTCAATCCAGTGCCTCGAATGAACAGTCCCTGCCACATGGTGTTAAAAAAGTAAGTGTTTATTGAATGAATGAGTCAATAAATGGATGAAAATGCTTAAAATAGTGCCGGATACTTAATACATGTTATATTGTGTTAGTATTACATTTATTAGTTTATTTCCATGGTATTTTTAAGGTCTGAAATACCCATTCCAAAATCAGACAGCCAAATACATTATCTTCCCTGTAAAAAGGGTTTGATACTTTATGACCATCATCAAGGATCAAGGAATTATTTGGCTCATCAGATGGGGTTTACCCATGTATTCAGTTACTAAACGACTAGTATGCAGATAAAAAAAGGATTTTCATCTCCATCACTCTCCTGAAATCTTTCTTTCTCTCTCTCTCTCTGGTCAATGAAAGTATCACAACAGCCAATTCAAAGCTGCATTTTAAAATTTTTTATTATTTTTAATCATTACAGATACACAATGGTTGCATGTAATTATAGGGTGCATGTAATGTTTCAGATCTTTTGCCCATTTTTTAATCGAATTATTTGATTTTTTTCCTATTGACTTGTTGGAACTCCTTATATATTCTAGTTATTAATCCCTTGTCAGATGGTAGTTTTCAAGTATTTTACTCCCAACTCGCCAAGAGGTGTCTCTTCACTTTGTTGATTGTTCCATTTGCCGTGCAAAAACTTTTTAGCTTCATGTGATCCCATTTGCCCAATTTTGCTTGGGCTGCCTGTGCTTTTGAGGTATCACTCAAGAAATCATTGCCCAGACCAATATCCTGGAGCATTTCCCCAATGTTTTCTTTTAGTATTTCATCATCTCTTGTCTTAGATTTAAGTAATCTATTATTTAATTTTTGTATATGATGAGAGATAAAGGTTTAGTTTCGTTCTTTTGCGTATGGTTATTCAGTTTTCCCAGCACCATTAACTGAAAAGACTGTCCTTTCCCCAATGTATATCTTGGCACCTTTGTTGAAAATAAATTGAATATAGATGTGTATATTTATTTACGAATTCTCTGTTCTGTCCCATTGGTTTAGATGTCTGTTTTTATGCCAGTACCATGCTGTTTTGGTTTCTACAGATCTGTACTATACTGCAAAGACAGATAATATGATTCCTCCGGTTTTGTTCTTTTGCTCAGGTTGGCTTTGGGCATTCTAGGTCTTTTGTGGTTCCATATAAATTTTAGAATTATTGTTTTTATTTCTCTGAAAATGTCATTAGTATTTTGATGGAGATTACATTGAGCCTATAGATTGCTTCAGGTAGTACGGACATTTTAACAATATTGATTCTTCCAATCCACAAGCAGGGAATAACTTTTGATTTTTGGGTGTTCTTTGTTTTATAGTTTTCATTGTAGAAATCTTTCACTTCTTTGGTTAAGTTTATTCCTAGGCATTTTATGTTATGTGAAGCTATTGTGAATGGGATTACTTTCTTGGTTTCTTTTTCACATTGTTTGCTGTTGGCATATAGAATGCTACTGATTTTTAGTATGTTTATTTTGTATCCTGCAACTTCATTGAATTTGTTTACCAGTTCTAATAGTTCTTGGTGGATCTTTAGGTTTCTCTAGATATAAAATCATATCATCTTCCAACAAAGGTAATTTGACGTTTTTCCCTTTCTGATTTGGATGCCCTTTATTTCTTTCTCTTGTTTGACTGCTCTTTCTAGTACTTTCAGTATCCTGGCAAAAGTGAGCATCCTTTGTCTTGTTCCAGATCTTAGAAGAAAGGCTTTCAGTTTTTCCTCATTCAGTAGGGTACTTAGCTATGGTTTTTTATTGTATTCAGGTCTATTCCTTCCATACCTGGTTTTTGAGAGTTTTTATCATTAAGGGATATTGAATTTTATCAAATGCTTTTTCAACATCTATTGAAATGATCGTATGGTTTTTGTTCTTCATTCTGTTGATTTAATGTTATCATGTTGATTTATGTATATTGAACACTACTTGCATCCCTGGGATGAATTCCACTTGGTCCTATCAAATAATCTTTTTAATGTGCTGTTAAAGTTGGTTTGCTATTATTTTGTTGAAAATTGTTGCATCTGTGTTCATCAGAGATATTGGCTTATACTTTTCTTTTTTGGTTGTGTCTCTCTCTGCTTTTAGTATCAAGGTGATACAGGCCTCATAAAGTAAATTTGGGAGTATTTTCTCCTCAATTTTTTGAAGTAGTTTAAGTAGGATTGGCAATAGTTCTTCTTTGAACGTGTGATAGAATTCAGCAGTGAAGCCATCAGATCCCGGGCTTTTCTTTGATAAAAAGGACTTTTATTACTTCTTCTATCTTATTACTTATTATTGGTTTATTCAGGTTTTGGATTTCTTCCTGGTTCAGTATTTGTGGGCTATATGTGTCTAGTAATTCATCCATTTCTTCTAGGTTTTCCAATTTATTGGTATATATTAATAGTTGCTCATCATAGTCTCTAACAATCCTTTGAATTTTGGCTGTACCATTTTCATCTCTGCTATTATTTGGGTCTTTTCTCTTTTTCTCTATGCCTGACTAAAGGTATGTCAATTTTGTTTATCTTTCTTTAAAAAAACTAATTTTTATTTTGTATTTTTGTTTCAATTTAATTCATTCCTGCTTTGATCTTTAGTATTTCTTCTACTAATTTTGACTTTGATTTGCTCGTGGTTTTCCAGTTCTTTAAGATACATGATTAGGTTGTTTATTGGAAGCTTTTCTACTTTTTTGACGTAGGCACTCGGTGCTGTAAGCTTTCCTCTTACTATTGCTTCTACTGTATCCCATAGGTTTGAGTATGTTGTGTTTTAAATTTCATTTGTTTCAAGAAATTTATTAATTTCCTTCTTAATCTCTTCATTGACTCACTGGTCATTCAGGAAGTATATTGTTTAATTTCCATGTGTTTGTGTAGTTTCCGATGTTTTTCCTGTCTTTTTTTTCTTTGAGACAGCGTCTCACTTTGTCACCCTTGGTAGACTGCTGTGGTGTCATAGCTCACAGCAATCTGAAATTCTTGGGCTCATGCAACCCTCTTGCCTCAGCCTCCCAAGTAGTTGGGACTATAGGCACCTTCCACACAATGGCTAGTTTTTTTTTAGAGACAAGGTCTCACTCTTGCTCAGGATTGTCTTGAACTCTGAGCTCAAGCAATGCACCTGCCTCAGCCTCCCAGAGTGCTAGGATTACAGGCATGAGCCACTATGCCCAGTCTTATTCTTCTTCTTCTTAATTTCATTCCATAATAGTCAGAGAAAATATTTGATATGATTTCAGTTTTTTTGAACTTTTTAAAATCTGTTGTGTGGCCTAACATAGGTCTATCCTTAAAAATGATTCATGAGTTGAAAAGAAGAATGTGTATTATATAGCTACTGGATAAAATGTTCTATAAATATCTATTACGCCTATTTAGTCTATAGTGTCAATTAAATCCAATGTCTGTTGTTGTTGTTGATTTCCTGGCTGGCTAATCTGGCCAGTGCTGAAAGTGGGCGTTGAGGTCTCCAGTTATTATTGTCTTGGGATCTATCTCTGTCTTTTGCTCTGATAATATTTGGTTTATATATCTGAGTGCTCCAGCATTGGGCGCATATATATTTAGAATTGTTATGTCCTCTTGCTGAATTAACCCTGTTATTATTACATAATGCCATTGTTTTTCTCTTTTTACAGTTTTTATCTTGAAGTCTATTTTATCTGATAGAAGTATAGCTACTCCTGTTCTTCTTGGTTTCTATTTGCAAGGAATATTTTTTCCATCTTTTTACTTTCGATTTATGTGTGTCTTTCTCGGTAAAGTGGGCTTCTTATAGACAACATAGATCTTGGGTTTTTACCTATTCAGCCATGGACATTCATTCTATGTCTTTTGATTGGAGACTTTAGTCTATTTACCTTCAGTATTATTATTGATATGTAAGGACTTACTGTCATGTTGTTATTTAATTAAAAGTTATATTTTTAGCCCCCATCCTTCCTGTGTGAAGGGTCTGAATTTTCAGCCCACTTCCTCATTCTTGAACTCTCCTTGCCTTTAGGTAAATTAAACCACTCCAACTATTGCTTTCCTTGTTTGAACATTCTGGAAAAAAAAGTGCTCCCTCCCATGATTGTTGTGAGGAATAAGTAATGGCAATGCCAGGATTTTGTAAAATGGGAAGCATGTTTCAGATGTTGAGTACTATTATTATGAATCTCTCAGCTGGAATATTCACTTTGAACAGAAGTGATTTCATGTGAAAGAGAGATTAAGTTAAACATTTAAACTTTTTTGGTTCCTAAATATCTCCTTATTTTACAGTTACATATTTCAAAATACATTTTAAGTAAAAAAAATTCATAGTTACTTACAATTGCCATTCCTGAAATAATTAAGTAGATTCCCTGTGGCATTTCTCCTTCTTTACAAATAACATCTCCATAGTCAAAATAAGCAGGTTTGGCTCTTTCCTGAAAACAAAGGAAGATAAAAGGAAAGTCAATACAAAATCGTCATAGTCTACTTTTCTAAATATAAATAAGATTTTAAAGCTAAAAATCATTTTCAAGCAGCATAAAAATATAAACTAGATTCTTGGTTTATTAACAAATTACAACATTCTCACATACCACATCAACTTTTACTAATAAAGGGGAAAGCAAAACAAACTTTTGGTTTTGTGATTACTACCTAGTATAGTAACTGATGTAAATACCCAATGAATGAATGAGTAAATTAATAAATGAAAATATTTGTATTTCCTTGCTCCTATTTGGGACATGAGTTATAATGATAAGCTAAACAAATTCCCTGCCTTCAGAAGAATTTTTAATTATGTTGGGCAGATATTTACTATGAAGTGTGATAATTATGACAGAGGAGATGGTGTAATGCCCTATCAAAAATGCAGAAAAATCACCAGACCCTGTCTTATTTATTCAGTGAGGCCTGTACAGAGGAAGGGATAGCTAAACTGAGACCTAAAAAAAAGAGTATCAGATAGCCAGGATCAGATGAAATGAAGACCATTGAGGGCAGAAGATTCAGTATATGCAAAAATCCCAGAAACAAAAAGAATGTCTGCAGGTAGAGTAACTGCAAAAGATTCCATATGTCTCTGGCCAGGAAGGATGGAGATGAGGGCTAAGTTGCCCATTAGCCATCAGTAGGCATAGTGCCTAGAGTCCACAATAATTTTTGGGACTCACAACAATGTTTAAATGTCTTTTAAAATCAGAAGGAAGGGGAAATTTTTAGTTAGAGAGAAATGTTTTAGTATATAATACTGATATATTCATCTTTTTACTGACACAGTCATAAAGAATCATTTTAATCCTTTTTAAAGGAGGAAGAGGCCCACTAGCGCAAAAGGGCCAAGGGCTATAATGCTCATCAGGCTTCCTGCAACTGCTCTGACGTCATCCACTTCCTGCATCACTGCTCCTGCCATGGGGGCCTTTGTGATGCTCCTTGAACACCCAGGCACCCCTGGGGTACACCCCTTGAACACTCAGGGCCTTGTGCCTGCTATTCCCTTTGCTGGAGTGCTCTTCCCAACATTGTTTGCTCCCTCACTTCCATCACATCTCTTCAAGTGTCACCTTATTAGAGAATCCTTCCCTGAGCACTCCATAGAAAATAGCTGCCCCTTTTTCCATCTTATTTTTCTCCATAGCACTTACCATAATCTCATAGATTGTATGTTTCATGTGTTTGATGTTTACTGTGTTTGTTGTCTATTTCCATCCTTATCTAATGTAAGATATATAAAAGTAGGGACTTCATCTAGTTTGTTCCCTGCCCTGTCCCAAAACATGGAACAGTATCTGGTTCATAGAAGATATGTAATAGCTATTTGTTGAAAAAGAGTCCAAATTCCTATAGCAACACTCAGCGGACTGTGAACTTGAATATACCACTGTTCCCCTATCATACTACACTCAGTTGGTTTTAATTTTATCTGCCTGAGCTGTGCAGTAATTTAAAAATAAATTCTATTACATAATTTACATATAAAAAGAAAAATAATCATAATAATTTTTTTTAATTTTTAAAAATCTCTTCCAAAATAAGCATCTAGAAGTCCAGAACTCCACAACATAAAACAGAATGGGATTAGTAATAATCAAGAAGCATAGATAGCTCATCCTAAGCAGACAAGCCATTGTGAAAAACTATCTTCCTCCGCTCAGCACCTGTGGCTCAAGCAGCTAAGGCACCAGTCACATACACCTGAGCTGGCAGGTTGGAATCCAGCCCAGACCTGCCAAACAACAAAGACAGCTGCAACCTAAAAAATAGCTGAGCATTGTGGTGGGTGCCTATAGTCCCAGCTACTTGGGAGGCAGAGGTAGGAGAATCACTTGAGCCCAGGAGTTGGAGGTTGCTGTGAGCTGTGATGCCACAGCACTCTACCCAGGGCAACAGCTTGAGGCTCTGTCTCAAAAAAAATAAATAAATAAATTTTAAAAAAAACTATCTTCATCCTTTAGGCTCAAAATCAGGACTTTGCTGGGCCTCTGTTTTGGCTTACCCTGAATTGGCCAGGACAGGATTCGTACTTGCAAGATGCTTTTCTGTTAATCTTGCATTAAGAAATAGAAAAATGGAAAATAATTATAATAAAATCTGAGCCGGACTAGAAGACAGAAACTTTACCTTGAAGAATTCAATGAGAACATCTTTATTTTCCAGCCAAATGATATTATGAAGGTATTTGTCAGGAGTAGGGGGTGGGATTGCCATTGGAAAGTTATTCAGTGCTTTTATTTTTCCAAGAAGTACCTACAAACAAATAAAATAATGATTATCAGATTCTGTAACAGAAAATTGACATTAGGCAAAAGCTAAGAAAATCTAAATAAACTACTGTTAGGGAAATTTAACCTTGATTTTTTGACTCACAGCTTCTCTTACCCTATTTAAATTCCTATAAGCCTTTTTGGCCCTTTTCTCCCCCCTTATTACTATTTTCACTGATTTATTAACTGAGATCAAACCTATCATCTCTATAGTTTACTTAACACTTACCCTATGTTAATGTCAAATTTTCTAAACTTCACAGTTGATTACTATTCAATTTAATGACATGTTCTCTCAATTTTGGTTTTTTTAATTTTTTTTTTTTTTTTTTTGAAACAGAGTCTTACTTTGTCCCCTCAGTAGAGTGCTGTGGTGTCATAGCTCACAGCAACCTCACTCTCTTGGGCTGAAACAATTTTCTTGCCTCAGCCTCCAGAGTAGCTGGAACTATAGGTGCCTGCCACAATGCCTGGCAATTTTTTTAGAGAAGGGGTCCTGCCTCTTGCTCAGGCTGGTCTTTAACTGTGAACTCATGTAATCCACCTGCTTTGACCTCCCAGAGTGCTAGGATTACAATTTCGTTTTCATGTATATGTCTTGCTTCTCTAAGTCCTTATTTTGGAGGATACAGTTCCAACCTTGTGGCCTATGAGAAGCCTTGTCTGGTTTCCTCCACAAGGTAAGAGAAAATCATTTTATCCTCTTTATTCTTCCAGTATACTACCTATTTCCATTACAGAAGACATTACATTGTAGTGTTTTTATTTTTACTTTCATGTCTCACCCTCCATATCACATAACTTTTGTTAGTTGGATGAATAAAGGGTTAAATGACAGAACAATGAAGAGGTCATGGACTTTGGGGCCAGTGTTGTAGTAAATATCCCAATTTCTTCAAGAGTCCAGAGCACTTAGTAGGTATCCAACATACCTTTCCTCAGTTGAATTGAATAGATTTTCCCATCTCCTTATGCGCTGGCATGGATAATTACATCCCTTCACTGACATTTAGGCAATCAAGTAGTAGACATTCAATCAGTAACTGCTGGGTGATTTAATTTACCCATTATCTCTCTGAATATACCTATTGGAAAAAATGTCTCTCCTCACAGGGGCTATTTATTTGTTTATTTAATTAATGGGCATCAAGCATTTAATTGTCTTATCCAGCTTTCAAAGTGATAAAGGGGAAAAAAGAATCTGAAACGATACATGTGGAGGTATAACTTGAAGAATACTATAAGTAGCCCTCTTCTTCCCTCAGATGTTAAGGAGAAGTCATATCACCCATGTAGTCCTCTCCTGTGATGTTATAGAAAGAAAAGAGATAGAGCCTTAAAGGGAAAAGCTGACCTAGCCCACACCCACTTCCCTTCTGGGGTCATGGAGAGGGGACTTTGTCTAGGGAAGGACCAGAAGCACACGGCTCATGGTGATCCACAGCTGGGGGCTGCCAGTGACAAGGAAGAGCATGTAACATCCAGAAACAGTGTATCAGGGGGCAACACAGACAGAGCACAGGACCAGAACTTCCGCTTTCTGCTGTATACTAGGAAGGAGACCCTTACATGGGAGTAGAAAGAACATTCTTATTTTCCACGGGTATAGTTTTGATGATAGATGTAAAAGAGAGGACTAAACACAGCTTTCCCTTCACTTTGAGTTCCTAATGTTCTTGCAAATACATTTATAATATTTCAGAAGTCTATTTATTAGCTAATGGATGAGGGTATCTTCCCTGCTCCTTTTCTCTCAGAACCTCCCCTTCCCTGGGTCCACCAGCGCACATGCACATGCACATGCACACACGCAGGTTGGTCCGCTCCCTACCGTGTAAATAGCATGGGGCACAATCAGTGGGACTGGGCTGTACATATTCCATCAGCAGATGGAAAAGCAGAAAAATCTAGTGAGTCTACAAAAGGAGCTAGGGGAAGATGTCACAGGGGACAATGCTGATAGGAAGTGAAGAATCTGAAAGCTTTCTAGGTCCTCGTTCAAGTCCCTTCCTGAGGCCTGGACACTTGGCCTGGCTACTGTGTGTTCTATAAGACACTCTGTAACCTTTTAATAAATCCCCTAATCTCATTTCTTAACCAAGTTTAGCTCAGGTTCATTTTTGTTGCTTGCAACCCAGTAGTTTTGACTAGTGGAGTACATCAGGCATGATGGGCATTGGTTGCCACTGGCATTATCAAAGGCTTCAGACAATTTCAGAGTTAACACCTGTGGTTAAACACTTTTTTTCCAATCTCCCTCCTAGTTACACTCTGCTAAAGTTGTAGGGGTGGCTGGGCTGTTAATCTGATGGCATTAAGCATAACGGGAAATTGCTTTCTTACCTTATTCATCTCAATGCCCTCATGTTTATCAATAATGCCTCTTGACCAAAGGAAGGTGAGATTCTTCAAAGCCTTAGAAATCACATTCCGGATTGCCTGCTTCGTCTTCAAAGCAATGACAACATCACGACCCTCATGCTCTATGAGTCCTGAAGCAGAAAACATTCAGTAAGCAACCTGGGCAATAAGCACAATAACTAGTATTCGTATGATGACTTAGAATTTCCGAAGTATTTACACACTATCCTTTTATTCCAGTGAACTCCTGAGGCCAGCCAGACTAAGTTATTTTCATCTCCATTTTATAGATGAAGAACATTGAAAACTGACTCCCCCAACCAGGTGAGAGAAAATCATAAGCTGCCTCTTATTCCCATGGTACTCCTCTGGATCTCTCTTAGGGAAGTCATCACAGTACGGAATTACTATTTTTTACTTACCTGTCTCATCCTCCACATTATATTTTTTGGTTGACTGAATGAATAAATGACTGAAGGAAAGAGCCCCTGGACTTTGGCTGGTGGGTCTTTCCGAGGTCAAGTCACATCTTTCCACAGTAAACACAAGAAGTCATGGAATGGACTGTGAGTCAAAGTTCAAACTGCATCTGTTGCATCTTTACAATCTTAACATTGAGCACAATGCCCAACATATGGAAGGCATTTATTCATTTTTTTAATGGAACTAGTAAAGTGAAAGGTAGCAATGTTCAAGAGATTTTAGCATCAGATACACCTGGGCTATGGAACTGGTCCACCACTTACTACCCATAAGGCCTCAAGCAAGTCAACCTCTCTAAAAATAGCATTTGACTCATACTTTTTATAATGATAGAATGAGATAATATAAAGCAGTTAATAGTTCCTGACATAATAAGCACTCAACAATCAGTAGCAGTAACCATACGGTAACAGGCACTCCCTTTTACAGGACTGAATCTAGGAAACTTCGTAATGTTTTATACTTATCTAAAACATAATATAAAGCAGCAGTTCCTAGGCCCCGAATCTCTAAAAGCACAGAAATAAAAATTTGCCAATATGTAAATGACAATAGTGGGTCCTGGGATTTCTGAGACAGTGCCAAAATATTCTGACCTACTATCTCCCAATTAACACTCCCATTCATTAGACCGTGTTCTTTCTGTTTTGACTGGAAAACATGATCCCCCAAAATGTGTATGGCATGAATGTGGTCATGAGTACAAAGTGGTTTTACTTTCTTTCTTTTCTGTAGCTTCCATTCATTAAGGGCCTACCATGTGCCAGGCCCTCTACCAGATGCTTTTGTGCACACCAAGCGCCTGGCCCATGGCCCCGTATGAGGAAAGCAGACCCAGGAATCTTGGAATAAAATCCTTGGTTTCCTGGTGTGTGGTTCAAGTAAAGGGGAGTGACTGTAGGTGCTCAAGAAACGACATCCTTTGCAGCCCTATGTTCCAGAGTATCCTTGCAAAAGGAGAAATCTTCACATGTCCTTTTCTTCCACCCTTAAGGACTCTGACCTCATTACCTTAATACACTTTCCATGCTTCTCCCATTGTTTTCTCTATACTCCCATAGCAACTAATAAGACTCATCTAACTTGCTCAGTTATCTCCATCAGACGGCACCTTTTAAGATCCACCCATCCTTGCTTTCCCATACCTGGCCCATTATCTGTGTTCAATATGAATGCATAAACAAATAAGTGAATGAGAGTGCAGATTTATCTTCCTTCCATCAAATTATGGAACAATAAGGTGTGACTTCAGGAAATCATGTACTCTAACTCTGTGGTCGCCAACCCCCAGCACAGACAGGTAGTGCTTCGTGGCCTGTTAGGAACTGAGCTACACAGCACCCCATCCTGAGCTCTGCCTCCTATCCCTTCTCTCCACCCCCATCCACCAACCCATCCATGGAAAAGTTATCTACCATGAAATTGGAAAGATTCCAGTCCATGGCCTATTAGGAACTGGGCTGCCCAGCAGGAGGTGAGTGTAGGCAAGAAAGCAAAGCATCATCTGAATTTACAGCTGCTCACCTTCACTTGCATTACTACCTGAACTCACCTCCTGTCCCATTCCCATCTCCCTCCAACCCCCACGTCTATGGAAAATTTGTCTTCCATGAAACCACTCCCTGGTGCCAGAAAGGTTGAGGACTACTGCTCCAGCTACTTACCTAGTTCTTTCACAGCATCTCGTTTGTTGGTTTCTAAAATTTTATGTATTTTCTGTAATGAATTAAGAAAAACATACATCTCTTATTACACCAAGTATACTTCTGACTTTAAATTCTGAGAAAAAGAAGTATGGTAGAGGAAATCTCCCTTAGTCAGATTTAGGAGCACTATTTGTTTGGATTCTTCCCTCCAGGTCAATTCTGCTGCCTCCCCCAGGCTCAGACCTGAATTGCAATGCACGTTATATAGTCAGTAGCTCGCATACCTGCTGTGCCTAATAGTTCTCAGAAAAGATTAGTATATGTTCCATTGTGTTCCAAGGAAAATTCTCATAGACAGAGCCTGACTTGGGAATGAGCCAAATGAGCAGCTATTTTGGGAGCCAGTCTATCAGGAGCACAAAAGCAAGTAGAATAATGAGAAAATGTGCTACTGATTAGTATATGTTTCCTGCAGATAACTGCTTACAAAACTGAAGAAGTAACTCCAGTCCAGAGCTAAACAATCTCTGCCCATTTAATCATACAACAGGTATTGCTGGATGCCCACTATACCCCAGGCACTGTTCCTCATGAAACTGAGTCTTTGGGGAGCTTGCACTTGGCCACAGCAACAGTTCTGAGACCAAACATCTGACAATTCCCCCAAGGTTGTCAGGTACAGATGTCTGAAGCGCTGTACCCAAATAATGCATGGCAGAGTGCTTTTGACAGGGAAGAACTGGTTTGTTATCCAAAGTTTAAGCAAAGTTTTTGTTGCTTTTTTCAGTTTTTTTTTTTGTTTTGGTTTAGATAGATATCACATCTAATAAATCTCTTATTTTGAATATAAGAATGAGGTGTACAATTTTTATTAAATTGTTTCTTCTTGCTTAATAACATTGAATCAACATTGGGAAGGTGCCAAATTACTAGCCTGTCCATGGCACTGACATACTATGGTCCAGCCCGGCTTGCAATGGTGCATAGATGGCAGCTAAACCTCTTTCGTACCAAACTAGACTAACAACAACACTGTAAGGCTGCTCTAGAATGACATTGCTCAAGAGAGCATAGGATCCAGCTCCTGCCTGCAAAGAGAGTCGTTAAAGCAAGGACATACCTACATTTCTCTAAAGGTGAGCTGCCACAGGCCAGTTTCCAGAACCAAGTCACTTTCAGAATAAACACCAGTTTGATAATTAAACACGTTTCAAAGAGGCATTCAAACCTTTACCTCAAGTCTCCTTTATAAATGCTGCAGGAAATTTATTTCATCTCTTACACATCAAGGCAACGCCAGTAAATTTCCACATCTTCTCCAAAAGTCCTCAAAGCACATTCTTAACTCCTCCCCTCACTGGCTCTTGTTTTTCCTTTTCTTTTCTTTTCTTCTTGCTTCTGAAACTTTTCTCCTACAATCTTTCTGATGCAGATTAACCTAGACTTTCAGTAGTTCTTCCACTTTTCTTCTCCATTCTTCAAAGTAAATTAACAGGATAGAATTGTTGTACATTAATGTTCAATCCAGTAAAGGTAGGTATCTTCACAGCCTCCTTTCCTCTTCTGACTTCAATGAGGAAAGAGCCCCTCATTCGTGGCTAACAAATTGCCATCACAAACAGTAGGTGCCACAACCAGAAGACATGACCTCTAGCCTGTCCATGGTTTTATGTACACACACACAATCACTGTGTCTAGTTAACCAGGATTCAAGTTCATCATCAAGTTAGAAATTAGGACTCTCCTCTTGGGCACGGGACACAATTATAAGAGGGACTTTAGCTAATGAATGTAATCATTGTAACCTAACTATTTGTACCCTCAGTGAATCCCAAACAATAATAAAAAAAGAGAGAGAGGGAAAATAAAAAATTAAAATATAAAAAAGAGAAATCAAGAGTCTCACTTGGGCTGAGAAAATGTCTTTCAACTACAGATACTGTTCATTTTAGACCTTTATTTACTTTACTTTATTTACTTTAATATAACCCAAATCACCAAACATTAGGGAAGTGGGGGACACAGTGAAAGACAGAAACTCAGCACAAGAAATGGGAGAACAAACTCCAAGCAAACAGAATTAACATGCAAAGTAGAGAATCTTAAATAGATTCGAGACAAAATATATTACTTTTTTTTTTTTTTTAAGAAAAAGAAGCAGTTGCTATGAAAAAGAAGCAACAGCGATTTGTGGAGATCAAAAAGTGATTACTAAAAAAAAAAAAAAAAAAAAAGATGATTTCATACACAGAGTGAACAGCAGAAGGAACAACTCTAGACTGAATTAGTAACCAAGTTAAGGGATTCTCGTTGCAAAGAACCGAGAGTTGAAAGTTACGGGCAAAGTTGAAACGGGGACTAACTCTGAAAATTCACAAATCTGTTTCAAAGAGTGCTAGGAGAAAACACAAACAAGGAGAAGAAAGATGGGAATATTCAGACTGTAGATCCCATCAAGTACTATATGAGAAAAAGTGTCTTTAAACCACACCTATACATATCCTGGTGAAATTCCAGAATTCCAAGGATTAAGAGAAAACGTTAAAAACCTCCAAAGAGAGAAAAAAAGTAAAATCAGACATATCAGCAATGTTGAAGAGGGGAAACATCTTCAAGTTTGAGCAAAGAAATGGTTTTTGAGAGTCAAACTATTAATTATGAGACCAAAATAAAATAATTTTAGAACTCTGTGTGTCCTATAAAAAAAATTACAGGCATAATTCAACACAATAAATCAGTGATTTCCAACTGGTGTACCATGAGAGTAGCTTGCATTTGCTGCAAAAATTTTTAAAGATCATTAATTCAATTATTCTCAAAAGAAGTTCAAAGCACAGTTACTATAACCTTTTTTTTTAACTGCTTTTTTTGATCAACATAATTTAAGTGTGCCATAGAAGTTTAACTATAGGTTCAAGTGTATCGTGAGATTAAAAAGGTTGAAAAACACTGCAATAAATCAAATGGAAAATAAAAGGAGGTTCACATGGGATTCAAGAAAGAGCTGCTAAAGAATATGACCAAAAGAAAGAAAAGATAGAAAAAAAATTCCTTACTCCATTTGAATGTTTCATTTAGTTTTTTAATGCCTAAATGCATTTATTCCAAAATAAGGTCAGAATTTATTATTCCTACCTTACAGGTGAGGAAGAGAAAGGTGGATTTACAGAACAAGAGAAAGACACAGGTTTACAGAGCAAGGTACATTCACCATAGACAACAGACAGGCCTCCTTTGTCTCCATGAAGGAAAAGGCCTGAATGTTTCATTTAAAGAATCTCCTTCCAGTAGCAAAGTTATAATCACAACTGGTCATATTTCCTTTGTTATGAACTGAATGACAGGTTCTAGGGTGAATATAACTTATATAATCATAACAAATTAAAAGTTGTATTCCATAATAAGAGTCACTTATTAAAAAGAATGAAGACTTAATTATACTTACAAAACAGAATGTAAATGTTATAAACCTTTTCCCTGTAAGAATAATAGCTCTGTAAGACAGGCAGGAAAAGAAAAGATTAAAGGAGAGGAATGTTCTTCTAATCTCCTTATACTTCATGACGGAGAAAATAAAGACTGTTGAGAGATAATAAATCAAAAATTAAGTGCATGCATGTGTACTCCAGGCATGATGGCTCATGACTGTAACCCCAGCACTTTGGGAAGCCAAAGTGGGCAGATGGCTAGAGGCCAGGAGCACAACATCAGCCTGGGCAACATGGCAAGGCTTTGTGTCTACCAGGAAGGAAAAAAAAAAGGTAAGTACATATTAAAATTATTGTAAGCAGTAAGAATTTGACACAAGAATTGTTACTAGGGATCTCTCTGATATTATTTTCAAGTTGTAAAATTGTGGATGATTATTTTTTGCTATTTTTTCCTGTGTTCTCTCCTAAATGTAGTATTTACATTCAAAGGCCTTACCCTTTAAGCCACGCAGAGCCACTGAATATTCTTAAGCAGAAAGGACATGTGAAGTGTGAAATAGCCCTTTTAGGAACATTACTAAATTGCAGAGAGCAGCCTGGAGTGCACACACTGGGATGAGGGAGCCTGACCAGGAGGGAATTCGCTCCATCTCCGGGCTCCCATGTGATACTTACCACCTGACAAGGAGAAAGGTCTTGAATGTTGAAAAATAAATATTCACTGACTGCAAAGTACCAGGATTTCAAGTTTTCATTGTCAAATCTTTATTCTCTTTTCCTTTTTTCCTCTCCACTCAGGACCTAAGCTTTCTTTGAAGCCTCATTCAAGTCTCAACTCCTGCATAAAGCCTTTTCCTATCTTTCAGAATGTTACAAAGCCAGAGGGACTCACTGCTCAGCTCTGTATAATATGCACATATGTAAATCATATATTTTTTGTTATGAAGATAATAAATAAGTTTGATATTAGCTGAAACGTAAAGATCAGAGACTGCTCTCCCCTGAAGCACTTTTTTTTGAGACAGTTTCACTTGGTAGAGTGCTTTGGAGTCTTAGCTCACAGCAACCTCAAAGTCTTGGATTCAAGTGATTTTCTTGCCTCAGGCTCTCAAGTAGCTGGGACTGTAGGTGCCCCCAACAATGCCTGGCTGTTTTTTAGAGACAGGGTCTCACTCTGGCTCATACTGGTCTTGGACCTGTGAGCTCAGGCAATCCACCTGCTCCACTTTCCACGTGCTGGGATTACAAGTATGAGCCACTGCACCCGGCCCAGCACCTCTTATATGTAACAAACAATTAAATCCCTTTCAACTGTTGGAATTTGTCAGTGTGGCCGAATACATGTAGAAATGCTTTTAAAGTGATGCACCTAAGTGTTGTGGTTTTCCCCCCAAATGACCAGTGTGTATTTCTCACCTGGTATATTGACTCACGGCTAGAAACTTGTTTCACTAAAAGTTTGGCGTCTTCTTGACTTTTGACATAGCCTTTTGTAATACTGTACATCAAACTGAGGCGCTTTTTGATCTGCACATCCACAACTTCTACCAGCATTGGTATTATTACCTGGAATAATGAGGGGAGGAAAGCCTGTAAATTTGATGACACAAAGCACCCTCTAAAGCAGAAGCTCTCAAAGTGTCATTTCTAGACAGCAGCACATAGAAACTCCTTAGAAATGCAAAACCTGGGCCCCACCCCCAGATCTGCTGAATCAGCTCTGGAGTGCTGGGGTGGGGGTGGGGGGACAGCAACCAGTGTTTTGACTCATCCTCCAGGAGATTCTATGCTCAGGTTTGAGATCCACTCCCTGAAGAAATCAAAGCTAAATGAATAACTGACTTTGTTAGCTTTAGGGGGACATCGCTAGCACTGCCTTTTCCCCTCTTTCTCTGTATTCCCAGATTTCAGGTGATACTGCAACCTTGGTAATAGTTGCTAACTGAATAAATCATCTCTCTACCCCTTAGTTTCTTCACTTGTAGGATAAGGAACGTTAAGTAGCTAAGATCCTGCTTAGCTCCCCATCTCTCTAATCATAAACGGAAGCAGGGTAGTGTAGTAACTTAAGGGAATGAGGTTTTAAATATAAACCTCCAGGGTTCAAATCCCAGCTCTCCTATTCACCAGCTCTGGACCCTGGTGCAAGTTACTTAGTGTCCTCGATGACTTAGTTTCCTCACATGTGAGATGAGGAAAATAATATGTGATGAATTCCAATGACACTGCTCCTGAAAAGCTATGCAGTGACTCACACAGAGTGAAAGCTGTGTACAGGGGCAGAAGGTGAGGGACTAGGTAACGAGGCAGAAAAAAGTGAAAAGGAAGGTGGCACTTAGTGAAGGAATTACAAGAGCAGAGAAAGGAGACATTGGTTAACTGCCATGTCTACTTGCAGAATATTAGGCAAAGGGAGAGATGTTTAAAGAGGATTTTTTCAGAAATATGGAGAATCCTCAAGGACCTAAAAGTAGACCTTCCGTTTGATCCCGCCATCCCATTTCTAGGTATCTACCCAGAAGAAAAAAAATCATTTTACCATAGGGACATTTGCACATGAATGTTTATAGCAGTTCAATTTACAATCTCCAAGATGTGGAAACAACCCAAGTGCCTATCAACCCATGAATGGATTAATCGTCTGTGGTATGTGTATACCACGGGATACTACTCAGCCATTAAAAGGTGGAGATTTTACATCTTTCGTATTTACCTGGATGGATTTGGAGAACATTCTCCTTAGTAGAGTATCTCAAGAATGGAAAAACAAGCATCCCATGTACTCAATACTAATTTGAAACTAGTATAAGAACAACTGCAGGTCCACATGAGAGGAAAAACACAATTAAACTCAAGTGGGCACAGCAGGGTGGAGGGTTCAGTGATCTCCCACCTAAAAGGTACAATGTAGGGGTAGATGGAGCACCACCTGGGTAAAGGACTCAAATAGAACTCAGACTTTTCCTAACAAACACAGACAATGTAACCTAATCATGTGTACCCTCATATTAATCCAAAATTTTAAAAAATCTAAAAAAGAAGATTTTTTTCAAAGTTTTACCTCATGATGCACTGATATCCCCTGAACCACCCTACCCCTTAAATCACCTACAGCACTGGTTCTCAACCTTCCTAATGCCTTGATGTATTTTTATTGTTACAAAGGGGTCGCAACCCACAGGTTGAGAACCACTCACCTTGAGTACGGTATCCAATATCTTTTCAAGTTTTCCAATGCAGATTTGTTTCTTTTGAAAGCTGCAGTGTGCTGAGACTGGCTGTGAGGGCACCTAACTTTACAGAGTGGCAACACCCACCTTAGATGGCTACTATAATAATTTAGTATATTATCTGTACGTATATTAACTAGTTATCTACTTGCTGGAAAATAGTAAGTGCTGCATAAAAAAGTGAACCACAATAATATTAATTCCTCAAATATACTTCATTGAGATTTGTCAGGGTGTGCTAGACAAAGGGGCAGCTGGTTCAGAACATTGCTGGCCATGATCGAAATAGATTGGGCTGCTATAGTAATACATTCTTTAAATTTTTGTTTCATTTTAAGCATTTTTCATAAAGTATTTATTACTTCTAAAATAATTATTTAACATTTTTTAGCATAAGATCTCTATGTAAGCACCGATTACCGAAAAAAAGTTCTACCTTCCACTTTAAAGCTTAGCCCTGCTCTGCACATTCTGATTTGTAGAGAAGTTCGTGTTCTGGCAGGTTGTGCTTCATATGAGCACTTCCTTCTGAACTTGGCTCATTGGGCAAAAATCATATAGAATCAAAATTACCCTTTAAAGCAGGTTTACTTATGAGCTCTAAGGTTTAGTTATACCTGTATAGAATAAAGGAAGGAATAAAAAAAAAAGACAGTCTATACGCACAAGCTGGATATACAAACAATTCTGCCATAAAGATCACTGTTAAATTGTATGAGTGAAAAGGAAGGATGTCCTTCACAGCAATTTGGACAGAACTGGAGAACATTGTCCTAAGTGAAGTATCTCAAGGATAGAAAAACAAATGCCACATGTACTCTCTCATAATTTGGAACTAATTGATGGGCACAGAAAAAAAGTAAAAATCACTGGAAATCAAGAGAGGGGAGGAGAAGAGGGGTTAAAACCTACCCAATAGGTACATAAACACTACTCGGGTAATGGGTATGTTTGTAGCCTGGACTAAGTCAAGCATTATGAAAGCTATCTGTGTGACAAAAACATGCTTACTCTCCAATATTTTGAAAATAAAAATAAAATAAAATGGCCAGGCACAGTGGCTCACACCTATACTCCTAGCACTCTGGGAGGCCAAAGTGGGTGGATTGTTTGAGCTTAGGAGTTTGAGAACAGCCTGAGCAACAATGAGACTCTGTCTCTAGTACAAATGGAAAAACTAGCCAGGTGTGGTGGTACATGCCTACAGTCCCAGCTACTTGGGAGGCTGAGGCAGGAGGATCACTTGAGTCCAGGAGTCTGAGGTTGCTGTGAGCTGTGAAGATCCCAGGGCACTCAACCCAGGGTGACAGAGTGAGACTCTGTCTCATTAAAATAAAATTAAAAATAAATAAATAACTGTAGGGAGAATAGGGACTAGGCAGAGGACTCTGATGTGTGCATTCTGCCCATCAGGCTTTACAGCAATTTCTAAAAAATGTTAAGTCTCTGTAACATCAGCACATACTAATAGACTGGTTTGATGTAATGATAATTAAACAACAACAACAACAAAATAGAATGACGAGTGAAACATACAAAGGTCCCCAGTTAAAAGCTTATATAATGCAACTCCATTGGAAAGAGAGACAGCAGGTATAAGAGTTGAGACTGAAAAAGAAAAACATGCCTTCAGAATCAAAATCAGAGCCACGGAAAGAAGGAATAGTAATTGGTAAGGAAATTGAAGGCCAGGCAGTATGTTATGTGACTGTGGCAATATGGAGAAAATATTTTTTGTCTCTGCACAGTGCAGGTGACATGAACAAATTTTTCTGACACTCAAAGGACTTGTTTTGGGGTGAACCTGCTTCTAGTGGTACCAAGATTTTCATTCATTCACTCAAAATATATATACGAAGTACTTATATATACCAGACACTCTTCTAGAGCTGTAGGTTACATCAATGACCAAAACAAAGCTCCCTTCCCCACGAGAGTACATACAATATAGAGTAAACAGGCAATAAGGGCTATGTGGAGGAAAATAGCCCTTAATAGCAGAGGGAGGGGTATCAGGAGGATGGAGTAGAAATCTGGGGGTGTGGAGGCCAGTTGCCATTTTACATAGGGTGGTCAGGGAGGCCTCTGTGACAAGGTGAAATTTGAGTGGTGACACAAAGGAGCTAAAGGAGTGAACCAAGCAGTCTTACTGGGAGAGTTCCATCCTATTTCTATTCCAGAAAAAAGACTCCTTCCCTCTTTTCTTTCAGAACAATGAGATTTCCTTTTAGCAAACAATGCAGGAAAAGAACCCTAATATTTAAAAACGTGAAGTCTTACCTTGAACAAAGGAAGAAACCTAATTATTCTAAAATATCCTATTACTACTGTAAACTGAATAAGAACCATGTTGTCTGGTCTCAGTCTGACAAAGTATAGGCAAAAGACATCAATGATTCCAATAGTCATAATTAAAAATTCCAAAGTATTCCAATGTTGTTGAAAATATTTCCTTTTCAAAATTATTATCTGTTCGGGGAAAAAAATAGATTATATGTCATTTCATAGCACCTATACGGTTAGGTAGAGGGGAAGTTGATGAAATTAAGTCCTCAATTATAAATAAGCTATATTCCAAAAGTTGAGCTTTAAGTTATTCCTTTGGAAGCACCCCCAAATTCTTTTTAATCTCCAACATCCAAAATTATCATATGGTTAAAAATGTATAATCTATAGTGAAGTTGGAATGCCAAAAACAAGCATTAAAAAATAACAATTAAGAGGTTCATTTCAATGCCACTAATACTAAAACGTGGAAAGAATAGTGCTGATAAGTCATCTTTGAAGTGTTTATCCTAAGAAGTAGTTCTCACATTGTGAAGAGGACCAAAGACCTAGCAAACCTATTTGATTTTATTCACTTATGTATTTCTTGCATCATTACAGAAAGATCCAGGCAGATCAAGACCAATCTGAGCAAGAGGGAGACCCCATCTCTACTAAAAATAGAAAAAACTAGCCTGGTGTTGTTGTGGTGGTGGTGGTGATAGTCGTGGTAGTTGTCATTGTTGTTTGGCAGGGCCTCAGGCCGGGTTGGAACCCACCAGCCCCAGTATATGTGGTCAATGCCTCAGCCATTGAGCTACGAGCACCAAGCCATGTTTGGATTTTCTTTTCTTTTCTTTTTCTTTTTTTTTTCTTTTTTTTTTTTTTTTGCAGTTTCTGGCCAGGGCTGGGTTTAAACCCCACCACCTCCGGCATATGGGGCTGCCGCCCCACCCCTTTGAGCCACAGGTGCCACCCCATGTCTGGATTTTCTCTACTTTCATGATCTGTCATACTGATTTTGTTATAACTCAGAAAATTCAAAAAGGTTACTAAAATTCCATGATCTCACCAGCTATTATAGCAAATGGCTCCTGGTATCAAGGTATTTCAATATGATGACAAAAAGGGATTCAAAATATCTGAATGTTCTTTCCATAGAATACATTTCTATTTTAAACAGTACCTTCAATGCTGCTTGCAATACATATAAAAATAGAAAATAGTAGTTTAGTGATATCAGTGCTGACACATTTAACTCTCTTGCCATTGGCCACAGATGTATTATCATAGGATAAATATACAACACAGACATAATATATCCTGCATATTTAAATTCTTCAGAAAATACAATGTGATATATGAAAATCAGAAATTTATTACTCCTGAAAAGAACAAGATCAAATAAAATGTCAGAGCACTTAAAAGTATCACAACAAAGAACTAAAGTTTAACATTTTTTCAAACAAATCATCAAAATAAGGTGGATAAAGATTATAAATAATATAGAACAATAGCAAGCAAAATTAAAAGCATGCTTTCTATATATAAAAATGATAATGAAGAGAGATAAAAAATATGGTTCTTATTACTCTACTTCAGGGGTGGTGTACATTTTTTTTTTAAACTAAGGCTATACTACCTAGGAAACAATGCAAAGATTCATAAATCAAAATCAATAACAGATTTAAAGGAAAATGGATTACACATTAGCATTGTTGAACATTAAGAAAGAGGCCAGGCGTGGTGGCTCATGCCTCTAATCTTAGTCTGGGGGGACTAGAAGGGTGGATTGTCTGAGCTCATAGGCTCGAGACCAGCCTGAGCCAAAGCAAGACCTCATCTCTAAAAATAGCTGGGCATTATGGCAGATGGCAGTAGTCCCAGCCACTTGAGAGGCAAGAGAATCACTTAAACCCAAGAGTTTGAGGTTGCTGCAAGTTGTGACACTACAGCACTCTATGAAGGGCGACAAAGTGAGACTCTGTCTCAAAAAAAAAAAAAAGAAAGAAAACTAAGAATGGGAAAACATATTCTATTCAATAATTATCATGACATAATTTCTTAAAACTTTTCAATCCAGGTAGATTGAGATCAATCTGAGCAAGAGGGAGACCCCATCTCTACTAAAAATAGAAAAAACTAGCCTGGTGTTATGGTGGGCACCAGCTATTCTGGAGGCTGAGGCAAGAGGATCTCTTGAGCCCAAGAATTTGAGCTTGCTGTGAGCTATGACACCATGGCACTCTATCCAGGGCGACAGAGTCAGACTCTGCCTCTAAATAAATAAACAAACAAACAAACAAACAAATAACATTTAGCAGCATTAACACTACTGGTATGTTCTTGTTTTGACATCTTCTATTAAAACCTTGTCTCTTTGCTATGAAAGGTATGCAAGGTCACAATGTATAAAACAATATAGAGAGCCTACTCATGATAAGTAAAATCTGTATTTTGTAGTATTTGGGGAAATTTGTTATAGATATTCATAAGACCATTTTTTGATATTTCTAATTATGGACATTAATAGAACCGCCCATAGTTCTATTTCATCCGGCACAGATGAACTTAAAACAGAATTAGATCTAGCCCACCAGTTAGATATTCCTCACCCTTGTTATGTGTTACACCCAGAATGTGTAGGCAGCCCAGTACACAGTATGACCCTAAGATGTGGCAAATAAAACTTGAAGAATCCAATTATGACCAACCTTTTCTTCTTTTGCCTCACTCTCTAAGAGAGATGTCAATGAAGTTGCTAAACAGAATGAATAAAAAGAAGCAAGCCCTCTGCTCATTCCCATTCAATCCATAAGAGTTAATCATAACCTTAGGGGTTTTTTGTTGTTGTTTGTTTTTTTGCAGTTTTTGGCCAGGGCTGAGTTTGAACCCACCACTTCCGGCATATGGAGCCTCCGGCATATGGGGTCGCGGCACCCTACTCCTTTGAGCCACAGGTGCTGTCCAGGTTTTTTTTTTTTTTTAATAAGGAAAATCAAGGTAATCTATTCTGACAAGATAGAAATGGTCACATTTTCTTTTATTCTTTTTTTCTTTCTTTCTGTTTTTGTTTTTGTTTTTGTTTTTTGTTTGTTTGTTTTGAGACAAAGTCTCATTTTGTTGCCCTCAGTAGAGTGCTCTGGTGTCATAGCTCACAGCAACCTCAAACTCTTGGGCTCAAGAGATCTTGCCTCAGCCTCCAGAGTTGCTGTGCTGAGACTACACCCACCATAATGCCTGGCTATTTTTAGAGACGGGGGTCTTGCTCTGGCTTTGGTGGTCTCAAACATGAGCTCAGGCAATCCACCTGCCTTGGCCTCCCAGAGTGCTAGGATTATAGGTGTGAGCCACTGTACCCAGACAACATTTTCAAGTATATTGCTATTAAAAGTTCACAATGCTTACCCAGGCAAAATAAAAGGTACGTTTTCTTCAGGATATTCCAAGAAAGTTAAAATGTTTTTAAACTTTATAAGCCAACTTCTGGCTATTGCATAAGATGAAACATCATAAATACTCATGAATCTAACAGAGAAAAAATATATATGTGTGTTAAACTACAAAGTAAGTGTTACACTTTGGATAATTTAAAAGGAGAAGTTATACTCAATGTGAACCTACTAAATATGCTCAGTCTCAAGCCTCTGTATCCATCCACCCATCCCCCACATGGTTATGGGGGCATATTTTCAGCATGAGACTCCTGCTGTCCCTTTTCCTGCAACCTCTCCTGACCTAAGATAAAACATAAGTAGAGATTCTCTAGACCAATTCTTTGGGGTTAAGAATCAAGCCTCCTTTTGTCATGGATTGCCTAGCCTAAGCTTCTCCAAGACCCTGAAAGCCCTTCCCAAACTTTACCCCAGGAATCGATGATAGATTTCCCAAATAGATCACTGGGCTGCCGAAATAGTAACTGTCACCCAGCCAGGATCTCCTATCACTGTTGCCCCATGACTATGTCTTGGACCATCCATATCTAATGTTTGTCAGGACTGTGGCCAAATATCAATAAATGCCTGACACAGAGCTTTGCCCAACAGACATAATTGCATTTATCAGCACCAGCTGTTGGGTCAGTTCCTCCAGAGCCTGTTCCATTACAGGGATCAGTCTAATACCAGCCTCTAGGCTTCTATACCTCCCCTATCCATAAATTTAATGGATATAGTATAAAGGCAAATTAATTATAATAGTAATTGAAGCTATACAGGTTCCTTTTTATGGACTCCATAATCTCTTACCTAATTACACTGCAGTCATATCTTCCTCCAGATCGCCTAATATTACCAAGATTATAAAATTTTAGGGGGAATAAATATAAATAAGTAATATAGAAAATATATATGGATGGATGGAAGGATGGACAAATGCACAGACAGAAGATAGATGGATAATTGATTGATCAATCTGGACATTTAATTTTGTTTGTTCATTCTCTATCATCTATCCATTCAACTTTGGAAATACCGATTAAAGAAGTATTACACTCACTTTCCTGGGATGGGGTAAAAGCTTTTGGTTGCACCAATTAATATGCGGGCTGCCTGTGCTCCAAGGATTCCATCAGTACACTGCTTTTCAAAGCTACTCTAAACATAAAATTTTACATAAAAATTACACAAGATCAAAACATAAATGCAATACACTTTTCTTAACCTTTACATAGCCCTCCCTATTATTACTGAAATCTACATATGAAAATGTACTATTATAAGAAAATGTTACATTCAATATTTCCTCTTGGAGAATCTCAAAAGAATGCTCTAGTAGGAGATATATTTTATTCGGTTCAATATTCAATATTTACTGAATACTCATTTTTCAACAAAGTATAGTCCTGAATGTTACAAGAGATACAAAATGAAACTCTACAAAACTCAGAGAGTTTGCTTCAGTAATATAAGTGGTATTTAGTAGGTGCAACAGCAGAATAGAGTGCAAAATGTTAATACAAAGTGTAACAAATCATTTCAGCCTCATATAGAACTATCAAAAGAGAAAGATAGACTGTATCCTTGTGTCAATCCTCCCCCCCAAAAAACAGAAGAAAAATTACATCTTTTGCAGGCTGTTGACTTTAAACTCAGAGGTTAGAGTGACTTCCTGGGAGTACTGCCTAAACTTTCTTCCTCACATACAGGTCACATACTCTTGCGTATTCATTGTATAAAAATATTGTCTCCAATCTCTACTGCATTTAGCATTTTCTTTCTTTTTTTTTTTTGGAGAGACAGAGTCTCACTTTATGGCCCTTGGTAGAGTGCCGTGGCATCACATAGCTCACAGCAACCTCCAGCTCCTGGGTGTTGGGCCCTGCCATGTGCCTGAGGCCTAGTGCAACTTCCCAAGCCTGACTAGAAGTAAACCCATCGAGCTACTTCCGTGTAGCAATGACTCAGCAAGGCCCAGCCTGAAACTGCCTCTACCTAGATACAGCCAACATGGTACCATGCCATTGGCCCAACCCTGTTACCACCCAGAGCCCCGGCTCTGGTGTATGTGGCTGGTGACTTAGCCGCTGGAGCTACAGGTGCTGAGCCTATTCATCCTTTAAACAACATTTATTCATGGGTACAATGTCCCAAGCCCTGTGTTAGAGCAATGGAAGTATAATCCAAGGCTTTAAGGAGTTCACAGTCTAGTGGGGACAATTAAAAGTTAGATGCATATGATGATAAAACACTGTAGGAAATACAAGAGGATGAAATGAATCATAGGGCATCAATCAAACTTAACGTGGAGATGGAGTCAGAGAGAAATTATTGGAGGAGATGATACTTTATTGAGTTTTAAGGGTGACCACGATTATCCAGGTGAAGACCTGGGAGAGCGTGGAGCAGAGCAAGGAAGGTGGGCCAAGAGTGGCGTCTGCAGCGCGTGCGCAGAGTTGGGGAACAGTACGCTGAGTGCATGGCGTAAATGACTAGTCCTAGGGCAGAGAATCAGTCAGAAAGGCAGGCAGGGGTCAGACTTCAAAAGAACTTGAACCTTGCGCTCTGATGTAATCTCTTGGGTAAGCTTTTCTCAGACTGTGATAGACGCAGCCTATGAGATAAACCTGAAAACCCCAATCCCTGAAAAACCATCCCAGGTAGGGAAAAGGAGAAAAGGACGCATTGCAGTCCATATTCCCTCTTGGAGAAATCTCCATGTACATCAGCGTATTAAAACTCTGACAAGTTCTACAAGAAGTTCCAAAAGAAACCTATTTAACTTTGTTTAAACTAGCATTTTCCAAAGTAGTTTGAGCACAGAAACTTTTTTTTTATTTATTTTTTTTTTCCATTAGCACAGAAACTTTTTTTCACGTGGTCCCTATCAACATCCCACAGAGCAAATGTGCTTTGGAGCTCACATTTGAAACTGTAGGCTCTGAGGAGTCAGGCAGGGCTTTAAGCAGGAAGGTGGCAAAGCCTCATCTGTCTTTTAGTATGTCACTGTAATCTGAGAATGGAAATATTGGCTGGGCATGGCGGCTCACACCTGTAATCCTAGTACTCTGGGTAGCCAAGACAGGTGGATCACCGGAGCTCACGAGTTCAAGACCAGCCTGAGGCAAAGTGAGACCTTGTCTCAGAAGTTCATCCCTTAGGTATAATGCAATTATTTTAGAGACCTTGTCTCTAAAAATAGCCAGGTGTCGTGGCAGGCACCTGTAATTCCAGCAACTCTGGAGGCTGAGGCAAGAGGATGGCTTGAGCCCAAGGGTTTGAAGTTGCTGTGAGTTATGATGTCACAGCACTCTACTGAGGGTAACAAAGTGAGACTCTGTCTAGAAAGGAAGGAAGGAAGGAAGGATGGAAGGAAGGAAGGAAGGAAGGAAGGAAGGAAGGAAGGAAGGAAGGAAGGGTGGGGAAGGAAGGAGAGAGATCGGTTGAAGGATATTATCCAAGCAAAAGATAATCATGGCCTAAATTAAGATACACAGGATGGAAAGGGGTGTATTTAACACATATTTTGAAAGTAAGAGTGATAGAGCTGAGGGGGGGTCTGACCCAGCAACCACACAGTAATAGCCCCATCACTGAGACCAGGAATACTGACAGTGGTCTCGGGCTCAGGCCAATATGGATTTGAGGAACAACACATTGTCCAGGAGATGATGTCCAGCCCCAGCTGGATTCATGAGTCTAAAGAGCTGTAGTGAGAAGTTTAGCAGGAACATTACAGATTTCAGGAGAACTCATGGATACTATTAAAATCATGAGTGTACCTGAGAATAAAGAAGGAGAGACTATAAAGTAGAAGCAGTAGACAGCGGTAACTGTCCTAAGGCCCCCCAACATTAAAAGCAAAAAAGGAGTTCACGGAAGAGACCGTAAAGGAAGGGGGTACAAAAAGCAGGAAGAATGCCAGAGCGGAAGGTACTCTTGGGAAAGCCGTTCAAATATGGCACGGAGCAAGTCCCTCCATGAAATTGTTGATCAAAG
Source organism: Loris lydekkerianus (assembly GCA_963574355.1). Taxonomy (NCBI): domain Eukaryota; kingdom Metazoa; phylum Chordata; class Mammalia; order Primates; family Lorisidae; genus Loris; species Loris lydekkerianus. The sequence goes on from CAUYPK010142523.1 coordinate 63,379, forward strand.
AAAGTGAACGTGGTAGGTCATCATCACCATGGCCCCAGCGGATCCTGCCTCCCTGTGTCCAGCCCCTTTGCAATCAGCGTTGTTGCTCCTCCCATCAAAGGGTGGAATCTACTTCTCCACTCATTGCCCCTGGTCTGGCTCTGTGATTGGCTTTAATTAATAGTATGTGGGTAAAAGTGACATTATTTAGGTTTCAGAGCCTGGGACTTAAAAGGCCTTGTGGTTTCCCATGTCATCCTATTGGAACCCAGAGACCACCACACTATAAAGAAGCGCAGTCCAGCCTGCTGGAAGAGAATAGGCCACATAGAGGAAAACCACAGTGCCCTAAAAACAACCAGCCTCAACTGCCAAACCTGTGAGTGAAGATACACTGGACCCTAGCGGATCTGCGAGATGACTGCAGGCACACGAGTGATCCCAGGCAACACCAACAGTGGAACTAGCCAGGTTCCCAGCCCACAGAACCATGACAAATAACAAACCATTGTTGTTTTAAGCCTCTAAATTTGGGGATGGCTTGTTATATAGCAGAAGATAACTAAACCAGAAATCAGTACCAATAGTGGAGAGGCCTCTATAAGTTAAAATATAGGGATGCCATTAACTTGGGACTGGGTCGGGGGCAGAGGTGAGAAGGGCAGTGAGAAGACTTAGTGGAAGCTGGAAGAGCAGTGAGGAAACTGCAGTGGGAGGCTGCAGGGAGACAGCTGTGCCATGAAAAGATGGAAAAATTGACCTGTCACCTGAGGCAGCTTGGAAAGTGTTGATTTTTTTAAGCTCCGTATGATAAGATACAGAAAGACAGAAACAAACAGATAAGCAAAACTTGAATCAGCAAGGAGAACTGGCAGGGCCGTCCAAGCTTTTGGCAAGTCTCTGTGCCACATGAGAGGAAGAGCTGTCCTGGACCACACTGTAAACGCACAAACGTTAACAGTGGTTGATGAGCAAAAAAGAAAAAAAAAAAATCTCTGCATAATTTTTGTGATATCCATCACCACAGATAAGCAAAAAGGCCCCATATAATCTGCATGTGGCCCACAGGCCACAGGTTGGACACCCCAATAGAGGAAACAGAGAGGTTATGATTTGCCAGGTTAAAAATAAAGTATAAAAATTAACATTTGCCACATTGATGAGATAATTGAAAATTTCATTATTGACTCAATATTTGATGTTATTAAGGATTATTCGTTTTTAGGTCTAATAGTATTTTGCTGTATTTTTTAAAAGGCTTTAACATTTAGAGATACATAGTAAAATCTATTTACAGATGAAATGATATGACATCTAGGATTTGTTTCAAAATAGTATGGAAGGTAGAGGGCTGAGTGAGGATTGGGATAGGGCAGGAAAGGTCATGTGTGAATTTTTAAGGCTAAATGAGGAGCACATGGGGGTTCATCACACTATTCTATTTATGTGTGTATGTTAGGAATTCCCCATAATAACAATACGATTTTAACAGAAAATAATAAAGAAGAATTCTGGACATATGAGTATTTTAGATACTTGTATCAAATAAAATTTGTTCTACTGGAATATTACATATCGCCCCCAATTTAAAATATATAATTTGATAAGTTCATTTAAATTTGATTTTACCAAGTAATTTTCTTACATTTATAGTAGAACATAATAAATATTGGTAGTAGAACATTTTAAGAGAAGTTTTGCTTCATCAGATTTATTTTAATTTATTGTATGTCTTTTTTGTGTTTTTTTAATTTAAATCAATTTAGAGCAGGTGTCCTCAAACTACGGCCCACGGGCCACATGAAGCAGTGTGAATTGTATTTGTTCCCGTTTTGTTTTTTACTTCAAAATAAGATATGTGCAGTGTGCATAGGAATTTGTTCATAGTTTAATTTTTAAACTATAGTCCAGCCCTCTAATGGTCTGAGGGACAGTGAATTGGCCCCCTGTTTAAAAAGTTTGAGGATGCCTGTTTTAAAGGATACCAGCAACTTTTTGTTACATGGCTGAATTCTCAGAGGAGAAAGCTAGGCTTTTAATATACCTGTCATATGACTAGTGAACATTGTACCGAATAGGTAATTTTTCCTGCACCTCCTTCCTATCTTCCCCCCTTCTGAGTCTCTGATGTCCATTAAGTCACTCTGTATGACCATGCATACCCATTGCTTATCCCCCACTTACAAGTGAGAACATGCTTCCCACATTTGAGGAAATTGCAGGGTTTAGCACATTCACAGTGCAATGGATAAATCTTGACTTGGGAAAACCACCCTATGATCTCCCCTGCCAGGTAAGTACCCTGTTTCCCTGAAAATAAGACATCCTCTGAAAATAAGACCTACTTACAGGAAAGATAAGACATCCCCTGAAAATAAGACCTAGAGCATCTTTGGGAGCAAACTTAATATAAGACACTGTCTTATTTTGGGGGAAACAGGGTATTAACTTATTACCTCTCTAAGAGATATATAAGCACTTAGAGAATTTTCTGTAAAAGAAACTCAACCAAATATTTTAAAATTTTCAAAAGCAGTTTCAAAATATTTGAAGATGTTGAATTGTCTAAGCATGTAAATGACATCAGACATTATTCTAAGGAGTCTCAAAAGTGACTGTTAAACTTCGCTAAACTTAGAATAATAAAGTTTTGGATTTCAACTTAAAGCCTAAGAAAAAAGTTTGTATTTTAATTTTAATAAATCACACAGTAATTTTAACAACCAATAGACTATCAAAAGTTAAAAAAAAAAAATTCTAGTCACCTGAAAACTATATGTAAGGAATAAGAGCCTTGCAAAAAAAAAAAAAAAAAAAAAAAAAAATTAAGACAATGATATGAATAGTACCAACCATTTGTATTATAGCTACGTGCAATCTGGCTTCTTCTATTAAAACTTCATCTGTTGGGAACTTCTCTTTTTCATTGCGTTTAGCATGGGCAGTATCACACTAAAGTTTAAAGTTTTAAAACATAAAGAGATAAAGTTTAAAAATAAGTAAAAATAATAACAAGCTGGAAAATCTATATTCAAAAAAGATTTCAGTACCTCTTATTAGAATTTCTTGAATTGCTAAAATAATTCCTATAAATTGTTAGTGTAATTTGAATAATGTTTTCCCATATAAGAAGTATTGCTTTCAATTGTGGTGAAGTAAATATTCATTTGGGGAAATTTAGAAGCCGAATTCTCCAAACCTGTCTGTGCTTGACTGCTTTCTAAACCACAGTTGTCTGCTTGTTGTAACACTTCTGCAGGGAGATATCGCTTATTACCTAAACCTTTAGAAACATCATCTTGGCAGAGGACGTTGACTGATAATCAACCTGCCAGTTTGTAAAATCATCCATTCACCAAAATAGCAAAATTGGCAATTATCTCCATCAGTTTTCAGTTTTCTGACATTTAGTTACTGAATCAGGTTTTTTACAATAGAATAAAGCAAGAGAGTCAAACCAAGGTAAAGAAAGAAAGACTATTTTTTTTGCCAAGTATCAACTCACAGGAAAGATATATTCATATTCAATCTTTGTTTTTTCTTCTACAAAGGTCCAATTAACATTTGTCAAAATTTTTTCTGTTTTAGATAAGGTTATTGTGTTTTGTATTATCTCCTGTATATGCTGGATGACATTTTGCATGGCCATTTGTCTTGGGAGGGAAATAACACACAAACCTGTAACAAAGAAACACATTAATAATGAAGACTGCAAAGGAAAGCAAAAAAAGGCTGCATGATTGTGCAATGAAATCTTGACATCACTTACATGGAAAAACCAGAGTAACCGGTTAGAATAAGGACAAGTTTATGTGACTGCTTTTTGCTTTACTGGGACACTCAGTTTATTGTCATACCTTGCTGTGGTGTCTGGAACCAAAGTCCATATTGTCTCCAAAGTAGCCTGTACACATAAATCTGCTATAGTCTGATCACTTCTAGATACCCTGACAAAATCAGGTCTCTGCACCAGCAAAGTGGAGGACCAGGTCATGGATTATTAGACCACATTTACCCCTGCTTTCCCCTCCCCCTTGACCCTATTGCCACTGATTACCTTACCCTGGATTCCCCTACTGAATGTATCTGTTTATGATTTTATCATATTCATGTAATTTTATTATAAACAGTCTCAAATTCCTTTTAGAAATAGGCAATTGTGGCAAAGCCTTATGATTGTCCCCCAATATCTATTCTTTCCATCTTCCTTTGGCCAACAGAATCTCCAAGTTTTGGTTAAGCATATGGCCAGCTGAGAAAAGATAATATTTTTCCCAGTTTCCTTTCCCCGTGTGCCCAGGTGACTAAGTTCTGGCCAATGGAATGTGAGTGATGATGACATATATAACTTCCGGATTGTGCCCTTAAAAGAAAGCTGCTTACCCTCTATTGCTACACACCCTTCTCCTCACCATTTCCCCTTTCCAGCTTATTGGACTGTAGTTGTGGTGTTAGAGAGCAGGCGTCTACCCTGCAGACAAGAGCAACACCATACTTAGGAAGTGGAAAAGCAACAAAAGGCTCAGCACCCACAGCTCAGTGGATAAGGTGCTGGCCACATACATGGAGGCAGGCGGGTTCAAACCTGGCTTGGGCCAGCTAAAACAACAATGACAACTGCAACAAAAAAATAGCCAGGTGTTGTGGCAGGTGCCTGTAATCCCAGCTACTTGGGAGGCTGAGGCAAGAGACTTGCGTAAGCCCAAGAGTTTGAGGTTGCTGTGAACTGTGACACACAGCATTCTACCCAGGATGACATAGTGAGACTCTGTCTCAAAAAAAAAAAAAACTTAAAAAAAAGAAAAGAAATATCCCCATGACTCCCAAAAATACCTATTTGCATCATTCTCCCAAGTTAATTCATATATGATTCATATACTTTACCTAATGTGCTGGCTGACCAAGTCATCATGTATGAATTTATTCCCATAGTCAGTAACGATATTACTTGCACGTAGAGTATAAACTACAAATAGAACACATGAACAGTTGGAACCAAGACATTAAATAAGATCTCCAAAGTGATCACTGTTCAATTAACTGCCAACAAAACTTTATCTTAATCCCCATCTTTGAATCTGCCCCGATTAGTCAGTTGAGGCAAAAGGGCTATTTTCTTGATACTGCACAAACACATTAATAACATGCTAAGGCCAAAATTAATTTTCAATCTAAGCAAGAAAAAAAACACATTGTGTAAGACCATGGTATAAGGGACCCTGAGGGAAGAGCTCTCCACAGTTGCCATGTTGGGCAGCAGTGATGCAAGGACAGCAAGGTGGTAGGGGTCAAAGACGTAAACCTACAGGGTGGGAAGAAAGCCCAGCAGCAGCAGGCAGGGAAAGGGGCGGGGGGTATCTGCTTAGCTGTAAAAGAAGCTCTGAAGGAGCAGGTGGGAGTTCTGGGGGCGTATGGAGAGGTGCCACGGAGCAGCCATAGGCTATGGCTGTGCCATTTTTCAGCTATGTGATTTGGGGTCAGTTAACCACTCTGAGCCTCAGTCTCCCTCACTGAAAAGTAGAGTTAGTAGCAGTGTATTCTCCAGAGAATCTCTCCCAAACTTGACTGCTAACAACAATCATCAGAAGTGTTTGTTAAACTGCCTTCCAAGCCCCTTCCCTGCAGATTATGACTCTAGAGATCTGCAGCGGTTCTCAACCTGTGGGTCGCGACCCCTTTGTAACAATGAAAATACATCCCACATATCAGATATTTACATTACAATTCATCACAATAGCAAAATTACAGTTATGAAGTAGCAACAAAAATAATTTTATGGTTGGGGGTCACCACAACATGAGGAACTGAATTAAAGGGTCGCAACGTTAGGAGGCATTAGGAAGGTTGAGAACCACTCTCTTAAGGTGAAGCCAAGAGGATTTTTGTTGTTGAGTTTTTTTTTAAGACAGAGTCTCACTATGTTGCCCTCGGTAGAGTGCTGTAGCGTCACAGCTCACAGCAACTTCAAACTCTTGGGCTCAAGTAATCCTCTTGCTTCAGCCGCCCTTGTAGTTAGGACGACAGGTGCCTGCCACAATGCCCGGCTATTTTTTTGTTTGTTTAGCAGGCTGGGGTGGGGTTTGAACCCACCAGCCCTGGTGCATGTGGCTGGTACCCTAACTGCTGAGTTACGGGCACCAAACCAGCCAAGATTCTTAACATCATACAGAATTAGGACACAGTGTAAAATGATACCCAAATATTAATTAACTTCTTACTGATTTGGTTTTAGGCCAATTCCTTGTATAAATGAGAATTGGAGAAGCTCAAATGTTGGTTATTATGCTTTTCCTTTAGAGCACAGAAGGAAAACTCAGAATCTTTGCAAAACCATAAGGTTTGCTAGAACTCAAAATTAATAGCCAGATGTGTCCACAGATATAAATCCTCAGGAAATAAAATGGTGGGGAATATACTATTGCATCAAAAAAATCATATCCCCTTTTGGGAGTTAGTGCACCTGAGTTCTTTTCCTATTGTGACATACACAGAAGCTGACTCTCTTATTTTGATTTCTCTATATGCAAGATGGAGAAGTTGATAGTTGCTCCCAAAAAAGAAAGAACAGTAGAACCTCCATAGTTGACCACCTCCCTGCATTCACTACCTCCTTAAGCTGATGCAATTTTCATAGACCAGACATGCACCCTGGGTTCATATCAGTACAGTAGGCCTAGTTTCTTATGTCAACCACCTCCATATGTTGACCAGTTTGTTACAGTCCTTTGGGTGGTTGACTTGCAGAGGTTCTATGGTATTTGAAAGGCTTTACTCCTAGAGCCTTCTAGGACATCAGCAAAACAGTGAAGAACAGAAAGGCCTGGGCTGGAAATCAGATAATATCAGGAAACTCTTGTATACCTACTTCCAGATTCCTTGGTAGCTGGGCAGGTTTCTGAAGTTGATATTATTCAAATGACTTGGCTCAGTGTCCATAGCTCAGCAGCTAGGGTGCAGGCCACATACACCAGAACTGGCGGGTTCAAATCCAGCCAGGGCCTGCCAAACAACAATGACAACTACAACAACAACAAAAAAAAAAAGCCAGGCATGTGGCAGGTGCCTGTAGTCCCAGCTACTTGGGAGGCTGAGGCAAGAGAATCTCTTAAGCCCAAGAGTTTGAGGTTGCTGTGAGCTGTGACACCACAGCACTCTACCCAGGGAACAGCTTGAGATTCTGTCTCAAAAAAAAATTATTTTCTCCTTCCCAGAAACAGGTTTGAGGGTTATCTGACTGGCAGGATAGGAGGCTGATCCTGGGAATTTCTAGCAACTTCTCTAGCTAGTTCAATAGTACTGACACAAATGATCAGATACCCTACCACGAGAAGTGGCCAGAGGATGCACTGGGTTCTTGGGATCTTGCCTGGAGCGTCAGTACCACGGCTGCCACCACCATTGGCTAGCCCATGGGAAAAAGGCTTTGAGAAAGAGTAGAAAGGAAATCAAGTTTTGTTTTTCATTATGGACAATGGAGTCCTCAGCAAGAATTTTCTGAGAAATTCATTTTTAAAAATTAGCCCTAAAAACATAAATATGAGTAGATCCTTATTTCAAATATTTATAAAACCTTTTTTCTCTTACTCTGCTTAACTAGTGCTTCATTTTTTTGTTCTAACAGCTATAGGATAGAAATGCTCTCAGTAAGAATATTAATTTTTCATGCTTTCTGACAGCTATGCAAAAACAGCACCTGTGTCAGGTATTTTACTATGCACCATCTCCATCCATAACTGAAAATTGAGGCTTAGCAAGACTGGTGAACTTCCCCAAGGTCCAACCATGAATGTGAGAGTGAGGATTGGAACCCATGTTCACCTAACACCCAAATCCATAACCACCACTTGACTGGTGGCCCCTTTCATGCTATCAACATAAATAAATTTTCTAAAATTCATTTTTCATTTATAAAAAATTCATTTTTAAAATCTAATTCAAAGGCCAGGCACCATGGCTCATGCCTATAATCCCAGCACTCTAGGAGGCTGAGGCAGGTGGATTGCTGGAGCTCAGGAGTTTGAGACCAGCCTGAACAAGAGCAAGACCTCGTCTCTACCAAAAATAGAAAAAGTAGCCAGGCGGTGTGGCGGCACCTGTAGTCCCAGCACCCAGGAGGTTGAGTCAGGAGGTTAGCGTGAGCCTAGGAGTTTAAGGTTGCTGTGAGCTAAGATGACACCATAGCACTCTACTCAGGGCAACAAAGTGACACTCTGTCTCAAAAAAAAAAAAGATAAAATAAGACCTAATTCAAAACTGGTTAACTTTATTATTGGATACTTTAGCAAGTGCTACAAAATAAAATAAAAAAAAATCATGAAACATAATTTTCCCTACCATATGTGGTGCTTCTACTTTTTGTTCAGCCAGATTATATATATCAGGAGCCAGGAGTAAGCTAAAAAATCCTTTAATTCCAGACCATGTGATAACAACTCCCCATTGCCAATTGTATTCGTAACTTGTACGCATCAAAATAGGCTTTGCTAACAAAACAGTTAGCAACCTGTGGAGAGAAAAACATATATATATATATATATATATATATATATATATATATATATATAGTTATTCATGGTTGAAACCATGTACCAAAATACTAAATTTCATAGGAAAATGCTCAGAAAAGAAAAAACAAGCTGGGAGTTGTGGTGGGCATCTGTAGTCCCAACTACTCAGGGAATCTCTTTCTTTCTCTCTCTCTTTCTCTCTCTCTCTATCTCTTTCTCTCTCTTTTTAATTTGAGACAGAGTCTTACTCTGTCATCAGGCTGAAGTATAGTGGTCCTATCATAACTGACTATAAACTCACACTCCTGGCCTTGAGCAATCCTCCCACCTCAACCTCTCAAAGTGCTAGGACTATAGGCATGACCTACTCTCTCCTTTTTTTCATCATCTTTAGAGATTCAGTTCAGTAGACTGGGATAGGTCCATTAATTTGCATTTCTTTTCTTTCTTTCTTTCTTTCTTTTTTTTTTTTGAAACAGAGTCTCACTTTGTCACCCTTGGTAGAGTGCTAGGGCATCATAGCTCACAGCAACCTCAAAACTCTTAGGCTCAAATGATTCTCTTGCCTCAACTTCCCAAGTAGCTGGGACTACAGGTGCCTGCCACAACGCCTGGCTATTTTTAGAGCGCCTTCTCACTCTAGCTCATGCTGGTCTTGAACCTGTGAGCTCTGGAAATCCACCCACCTCAGCATTCCAAAGTACTAGGATTACAGGCATGAGCCACCGCACCCAGACTTGAATTTACATTTCTATCAGGCTACAGATGATGCCAATGCTGCTGGTCTGCCCCTTCTCGTTTTATAGATGAAATCTTAGAAAATAAATACTTACCCCAAGTTGCAATCATCAAGGCCTTGATTAAAATGCAGGTTTTCTGACTCCATGTCCAGAGTGCTTTTTGCTCTACCCCACTGCTTCTCAATTTTAATTCTGGGCTTGACAACCTAATTTCAGTAAACAAACTTGAAAATATAATCCTTACCTTACCATATTCACTGTTGTATATAAGATGAATATGAAGACTACAGTGTGAAATCTATAATACTTCATTTCTCCACATCCGATCACAATGCCAAAGAAAGCATATATTAAGTGTTGGAATACAGATGAAAACATTAGTAAGAACCTAGGATGAATGAAGAAGAAATGGTTATTTTAAGCAATGTATTTTAAAAATATTTTCCTTGTTACATAAGATCATGTCTCTTCTACAAATATCTACAGGTCTTTCTCTTTGTTACAATAACATTTAAAAGTATTTTGTTGGATCTAAAAACACCCAGTTCCATAGTCCCCATTACCCTCATGGTACCAATATCCATGAGCTGCTTCTCACAGCAGAACAGTAAGAGCAAGGCAGAAAAAAGAGGAAGTTGATGAGTTATCACTTTCTCTGAGATCAGCTGGCAGCCATCAACTGTTGGGCCTGCCATGACTGAGCTCAGAGTCAGGTTGCTGCCAGGAGGCACCTGGTTCACCTTGACTTTGTGGTGACGAATCATCTCAATGCCCTCTCTCCACACAACTTCTTCCTCTGTGACGTGCACACGCTCTTTCTCTGACTTCCAGAGCCTCTCCTGTCTGCTTTCTCGTCTACTGAATTCCTAGAAGTCTTTTAAGGCTACCTCTAACTCCTATATTGTCCATGAAACCACCTGAGGCAGTCCTCTGAATCCCTGCAGTGCTGAATGTCTACATCCTGCTGATTTTTAAGCAGAAGAAAGCATTAGAATCATCCAGACTGCATTCTAAATATCTACATGCTCAGTCCCACCAGTCCCAAGAGTCTTACTGAGTGACCAGAGCCCTGGACTGAGGCCCCAGCAGAGCAGAGTATGTGTTCTTCCCTGCATGATTCTGTGTCAGGGCCAAGTCTGAGATCCATGGCAGGTCCCAAGGCCTGCCTCCTCCCAGTTGCCTCTCTCGGGACTTTCCCTTTCAGCCGACCAGGTGACTATGTCTGCCCCATAAACCAGTGTCCTTACGGATGGGTCTCAAGACCTACACTCAGAAAGAAGCATTCGGGGGGTTGGTGTGCTCCCACCTACTGGGCACGATGTAAGGGTATGTGGCACACCTCCTGGGTGTAGGACACAGCTACAACAGGGACCTCACCTACCAAGCACAAACATTGTGACCTAATAATCTGAAATAAAAGAAAGAAGCATTAGGAAGCCTCATGTTAGCTGCATATTTAAACCATGTCCTCCATGTTCTCCGATACAGCATGACCCCAGTCAAGGAGACAGCTTGATTCTCCCGGTGATGCCTCTCTCTGGGTTCATTTGCTTCAGAACTCCTGCAGGGCAAGGGTGTGAAGGGAGGACCCCAAACCCCAGTGCATAGTTTTCTGAGAATTCAGAAGGCATGGAACAACTGAGTTGAATATGTTTTTAAACCTCTCCACAGGACCTTAAAAAAATGCCTGACACGTGGTAGGATCCCAATAAATACATAAGTATTCACAGGTACCATTACTTTCTTACATAAATATGTCGGTCACTTGACAAGGAGCACCCTCTGGGAAGGGACTTACTTTCATAGCTCCAAACCTAAGATGCAACATCAGACCACAGCAGACATTTAGAAAGGATTTGCCACATGGGTCAAAGACTACAGAGTTGTGAGAACAAAATTCGCGATTTATAATGATGCCGACAGGAAACCCAACTGAGCTCAGGAAACTGTCCAAGTTCAGACATAATACCACGTATAGGTTCTACGAACTAGTCATTTCTAAGCTTTTGGATTTTAAAAATAAGCAAACTTTTATTTACAGACACCCCAAACTGGAATAGTTATAGGTGCCAGTGATGTTTTTTTAATTTTGCTAAGTAGGAAAATAAAGTACCATCTTCTATCCCTGGAATTTCATAAAATGAAGGACATTCTAAACAACAAAAAGTAGGCAGGGCGTAATTTCAAAGCAAAGCATGGCACCTTACATTAAATAAATTAATTGTCATGGGAAAAGATGGCTTATTTTTCTCATGTCAACATGAGAATTTCCACACTAGCCTATGAGCTGGTCCCCAGTAATTCTGAACCAATTCTGTAAGTCATAATAGCCTCTCGGAGAAGGGCTAACTTATTTGTCAGAGAAGACAGGCGACCTCTGTGCAGAGATGTCCACGTGACGATTGGCATCACCAGGTGTAAAGGGTAGGTAAGAGTTTTGCTGGCGTTGCCTCTTCTCTTTTCCTTCTTTCCCATGTTACCAGACAGTCATTCAGGTGTGTTACGAAGGAAACAAAGATAAAAGTCTTTGTTTTTTAAAATCTCCACAATCCAAAGTATATTTTTATCAAGCACTGTGGTCTCTGAGCCATTCTAACTTTATTCATAATAGGATTATCAATTAATGTCAATAACTAGTGGCACCTTAAATTCTTCTGAAAGAGAACTGATGACAAAACTAAAAACTTGAAGGTAGAAAATATGTTATATAAAGGGAGTTTTACTGATGTCCTTTCAAGGCGACACTCCTCAAGCACTAAACAGGTATAAGATCTACACCAAGTACATAATAGGAAACTTACTTATTAATTGTGAACTCGATCTTCGGTTTAAAGGTTAAGGAATCTAAATTCAGTCCTACAGTGACTAAAGCAACAATGCCTGACATTCCCAAAAATTCCACTGGGGAGAAAAGAAAACAACAAATGAGTAAAATTAAATGCATTTAAATCTGCATACTGAGGTACTTTATCTTGAGTGAAGAACTAGTAGAAAAAGAGTAGAAAGTAGTTCACGGAAAGTTGCTTCGAGGGACTGGTCACATCCGGTAGATCAAGGGTTGCAAACTTTTTCTGGAAAGGGCCAGATAGTAAATATTTAGTCTGGGGACCACACGGTGCCTATTTCAACAGCTCAACTCAACTGCGAAAGCAGCCACAGATAATACGTACATGGATAAGTGTCTAATAAAACTTTTCTTATTTATAGACACTGAAATTTAAATTTCACATAATTTTTACATGCCACAAAATATCCTGCTTTTGTTTTGTGTCTTTTAAACCATTTGAAATGTCAAAACCATTCTTAGCTAACAGGCTGTACAAAAACAGGCAGATTTGGCCCATAGGCTATTGTTTGCCAACCCCTGCTGTGCCTGATCGTTGAGACTAAGGGTGCTGCTTAAGCGCCTCACCCACGATGCACTGGGCATGCCAGTAGTGATGGGCCGAACTCAGTGCTTCCACGGTGACTGCAGTTTCTGAAGCCCGCTTTTCTTCCACCTGATACATATTAGCCCTCCTTAATTAAAGCTGTAATTCTCTAGGCTCTAAACAAATATGTAAAGCTGGCCTGAGGCAGGACAACCAAACATGAAGAATGTTTGAACACCATAAATACCAATAGTCTTAGGCTGTGAAGTTAACCAATAGCACATTTTTAAAAGACAGGGAAAAAAGAACACGAGAAAGAGGAATGGAAGAGCTTTGGGGCAGGGCAGAGCTGTCTGCTGTTGGAACGTGACCCTCCCCTTTCTCCATTAGCACCCCTGCATTTGTAAAATAGTGTAAAATAGTCATGCTTCCTATAGTTGTTGTGAAGATTAAACCTGAGAATGCAAAAAGTGCTTGGCACACTTCAAAAGCAAGGAATAAATGATAATCAATAGTATTATGCTACTAATTGCTTTAATCTCATCACTTTATTGCTTAGTAAATTAATGTTGCTTATTAATTTAAAGAGGATTTTTATATTCCTTTTTTCTCTAATCACCTGAGTTCACGTCAGGTTTCTTTTTATCTGCTTATTTAAATAAATTTTCCTTAAATAACCAATGACAGCAGAGCACAGTTGTTTGTGCCTTAGTCCCAGCTACCCAGGAGGTTGAGAATCCTTTGAGCCCAGGAGTTCGAGGTTGCAGTGAGCTGTGATCATTGCTATGAACAGCCACTGCACTCTAGCCTGAGCAATACAGTGAGACCCAATTTTTAGACTCTAAAAAATTGATTCATGAATTGATAACCAATGATACTAAAACTAATAGTGCTACGAACTGATGACAGGGAAACTGTCTCTCAAAATCTTATCTCCAATTCTCTATAGTTAGTATCTTATAAAGAAGGGACAGTGGAAATAATCAGCCCAGTCACAGGCAAGAAAGGGCTTCCTGATTTGTAGACTTTTAAAACAGTAATAAAACTAACTATAAGTCCTCCTGCTTTTTATTATCTCCATTGCCCAGAAATTCTAAATAATGTCACTTGATAAAATATCCCTTCCTGATAGGATAGATCCTCTCCTTTCCCCATCTTAGAATGCCTGTAGCCTGGACTTTTATATAACCCACATTCTTTTATGAATTATACATTGACACTCTTAAAATGGCTTCTTACACTAACTTTGAACTTTTTTTTAATGCCCTGATATAGCAGTAAAATTTCTAGGCTAACCAACTGTCAACCAACAATGTTCCAGAAGCATTGCCTCCCTTGTGTAGCGATGTCCCTACAATTTTATATTTTATTTCATGAAAAAAAAAAAAATGAATGCATTGATACAAGTGGAGCAATTTCCAAAAATTTGGGTTTTGCAAAAGAAGATTGTTAAATCTTCTTTAACATAGAAGCAATAAAATGGAAATTATTATATACGCTTGAAGAGGTGACTCTCTCACCTTAATCAGATGCTCTCTGGACCCAAGCCAGCTGACGGTGTGTTTGGTAGTGAAGGGGAACAAAAGTAGATAACCAGGATAGAAATGTAACATCAAGGAATGTGAAGTGAGAGTTTTAGCTTTCTGGAAATGGAAACTCCTTGTAACAGCGCCTATTTTGTGAGGACCTTATTAACTATTTAACTTAATAACTTACTAAGCAGTCAAAGACTGCGTGGGGTTGTTCTTTAATTCTTGGTTAAATAACAGAAATGTTTTGTCTCACAGGTCCGGAGGCTGGACATCCAAACGCTGGTAGCTTCGGGCATTCCTTGGCTGGTAGCTGCCATTCTCCTTGGGTCTTTACTCCATCTCCCCTCTATGTGTGTTTGTCCCTGTGTCCAAATTTCTCATTTTATAAGGGACCCAGTCACATGAATTAGGGACAATCCTGATGGCCTCATCTTGATCACCTTCATAGGCACTAGGGGTTAAGATTTGAGGGGACACAATTCAATCTGTAACAGGAGGCTACCTAGCAGGCTTTCCTTCTGAGAAGGGGCACAGGGGCACAGTGCTTCCCCGAAGCCATGAAGAATCATTGGCTTAAATCAGTATTCATAGCCCACCAGGGTCCTGACTCAGATGTATGTAAGCCTGAGTGCTCAGTGCCAAATTCCTACCTTCACTCGGTGATTCCCACCCTGTAGTAGATCTACCCTAAACAAATGCAACCAAAATAAAGATATTTCCTCTCTGCTGGTAGTAGCTAAAATCTCCGAGGCATCATTTCTAGAGAAAACCATTAATCTCTTTATGGCTGATTATTAGAGACCTTGTACCCTCTTGGGAAAATTAACTGTTACATTTGCAGTAATAGTGAAACCAGTTGTTGAGCAAAGCCATCTTGGGTATCAGCATGGGGGGTACATTTATACCATGAAAATTGGTAAACACAGCAAACTGGGGCTTTTTTTCTCCCCAGAGAGACAGTTGTTTACCACCCACCTCCCCCTTACTCGATTTCCTCACTTTACAGGTGAGAGAGGTAAGACCTCAAACCCCTACAGTGCTAACGGGAAGTGATGGAGCTAGACAGCCTAGATTCTGCTCAGTCACCTATACTCTATGAAGTCACAAGTGGCTCAGTTGTTTAAAGATCTTATGCTCTACAGCTGTGTGAATTAAATGGCCGCATAGAAATCAGCTGCAAATATGTTACAATGCTGTCTGATTAGCACAAAAAAGTCATACCTCTTAAGTATATTTTTGGTAAACATTTGATTTGCACTGAATTGGGCTGAACTGATGAAGCATTTTGGTGGCTTACTGGAATGAGCCTGAGGAGTCCATACTGCTTAACGAGATGACAACCCTATCCCAACTTAAAAGTTACAGGTCAGGGAGTCTTCTAATGTGGAAATAATGCTAAAAGACTCAGGCACCCCACCCTGCCCCCTGGCTCTCAATTCACAACCTGTTACATCTGACTAGAAGGATGCCAAGCATTGACCAAAAGCACCACCACTTCTCAGAAGTAAAGGGGAAATGAACCTATGTTTTTGGACTGCCCTATCGTGAGCCCAGTGGTGTGCAGGTAAATGTTTAAAACCAGCTTTCTGGGGCTGAGGGGAAAGCCCTATTGTAGCATCTTCAACTTTCCATAGTGTAAAGACTCCCACTCTGGCCAATTTCAAGCTACCAACATAATGTCACTTAAACATATTGATGAGAAGAAACATACAGAATCATCTGTGGCAAGCCAGTAAGAGCTATCTCCACGAGGGAGTCACATAACACACATTATCTCCTTAATGCCTGCAGTGCCCTCCATAAATCAGGTGATATTATACTACTTTTAAGGATGAGAAAACTGAAGTTCAGAGAAGTTAAGCAATTTTGCAAGTCTGCCTAACCCCAAAGCTCTCTTAGGACTGCAGCAGTTTATTCAACCAGCATGTGATCAATTACTGTGGGGCACATGACAAGCTCCAAACTTAGAAAAGAGAACAAAGAAAAAGATGAGTAACTCACAGGCTATAGAGATTAAATTTTTTTTTTTTTCTTCAGACATTTAAGACATCCATAAAAACTTCACAAGAGGAGAAAAGAAATGAAGAGAGGTGGAGGGAAATGAGGCTCCAGTGAATGTTTTCTATAATTTTACTGATTCAGGGCAGTAGCAACCCCCAGGTGGCAAGTCCTTTTTAGAAGAAGTGCTGGCTGGGCACAGGAACTCACGCCTGTTATCCCAGCACTGTGGGAGGCCGAGGTGGGTGGATTGCTTGAGCCCGGGAGTTTGAGACCAGCCTGAGTAAGAGCGAGACCCCCATCTCTAAAAAATAGCTGGGCGTTGTGGCGGGTACCTGTAGTCCCAGCCACTTGGGAGGCTGAGGCAAGAGAATCACTTGTGCCCAAGAGTTTGAGGTTGTGGTGAGCTATGACGCCATAGTGCTCTACCAAGGGTGACAAAGTGAGACTGTGTCTCATAAAAAAAAAAAAAAAAAAAAAAGGAAGAAGTGCTTTTGGGTAACTGGAGATGAGAAAGGAGTAATTAAACTCCTAAAACATGAACTCTTTTCATGGATGGAAGTTGCTTCACTGTGTGAGATCAGAGCAAAGACAAATCAGAGGAATTTGATCGTTTGGCCACAGTTACTATGACTCTTGGGGACGGGTTACCTCAGGCCAGTAAACACCTTAATTCCAAATTTCACTGGACTATACTAGCTGAAGGTCCAGCAGTGCTGGGCACTCTTACTCCTGCTATCATTCTACTCTCTGCTTCTCCTGCAGACATAAATATACCTTATAAATATATTTGTCCTTTCCTGCCTCCTAGCCTCAGGTAAGAGATGCCTTTTCTACAGCCTTTTCCATTTTGTCTCCATTTGGTTGAGCTCAGGACTGTCTCCCAACTTTCTCCTTTTATAGGTAGGTTACTCTGGGTCAGAGCAGGAATGAGCTGTGTTGATTCCTCTCTGGGAGACTGCCAGTGACTACGTAGAAGGTCAAAGGTAGAGCTCAGAAAGAATAACCCCAGAGCAGAGTGTCAGGGGGAGGGACAAGTAGTTGAAATAAAGAGAGATCAGGGAAGAGCTAGAGGTGGCTGTAAGACAATATGACAAGACGCACAGAGGGGTCACAAAAGGGGGGAGAGTTGGAAAGAAGCCGCTGGATTCAAGATCAGGAAAAAAACAAAACAAAACTAAAGATGTCTAAAGCTTACTTTAAGGAAAGCGTTTTTGGTACGTTCCTGCCTTACCGATGTAGAAAGTCATGTACACCATTGAGAAACAGAGAATGAGATTAGTCAGTGTATTGCTAAAAAGGTCAGCCAATATAAACTTAATGATTCTTGCACACCAATATCCACATATTATGCTTCCAGTAACATCCAAGCTGAGTCTCAGGATGATATGTAACTCTAAGGAAAGAAAGAAGAAAAAAAAAACAAGAAAATAAGAAACAAAAAGTTGAGCTATAACTCTGGTTTCTTTTCATTGATGGCATTTGGGACTAGGCGCTTTGGTTTGCTCTTGGAATTTTGAGTGGAGGCCTCATTCTTCAGCAGAAAGGAGCAACCCCAGAAAGTCTGGCTAAAGAGGCTCTCTAACCTTCTCTTAAAGTCTGCAGCTTAAGGTTTGCTTACCCAGGGACAGAAGATTAAGACGTCCTCAGGAGACAGGCAAAAGCGTAAATGTAAAAACGCTATGATAAACTAAAGAGTGCAAGTCCAAACAAAAGGCATCCAAATTAAAAATTATTATACAGTCAGGCACGGTGGCTTATACCGCCAATCTTAGCACTTTGGGAAGCCAAGGCAGGAAAATCACTTGAGGCCAGGAGTTCGAGGCCAGCCTAGGCAACATAGCAACCCACCCCCATCCCACCCCATGTCTCTACAAAAAAATTTAAGAAATTCGTTGGCCCTGGTGTCACACACCTGTATTCCCAACTACTCAGGAGGCTGAGGCAGGAGGATGGCTTGAGCCTAGAGTTTGAGGTTGCAGTGAGCTATGACCTAATTACTACACTCCAGCCCACGTGGCAGAACGAGACCCTAACTCAAAAATAAAACAAAATAAACATAAATTTTTCTTAACTGTTAGGGTCAACCAAACTATGCCCAGGGGCCCTGCCAACCTAAAGTCAGTTTGAGACCCCTGCCTCTAGCCAGGGGGCTCTTAGAAAATGAAGATGGAAAATTTTCATTAATCACAGTAATAGGGGGGCACTAGCGACAGGGAGTAGGTATCAGGGCAGTGCTAAAAAGCAAAGTCCTACATGACAGACATTGTCCTGCCCGATGGTTTCCTCGTGGAGAAGCTCTGCAAACCCCTCCACATTCACCACTATTTCTTTTTCCTTTTAGCACCTTCCTCCTCTTACAACTATCACGAAAGTATTTCGGGAAAATACCTTTCTCCCTTCATGCTGCAGATTTCCCCCCCTTTCATCTCTACTAATATTATATTTGAAAACCTAGCAAGGCAACATGTTCTATCTCCCAATGAGTTTTAGCCACAGAAATCTGGTTGTTGTCACTTTTAGGACCAGACTCTCCAGGACAGCTTGAACCATTCTGCTTTCACCCTCAGATTTAAACTCAGGACCAAGCTCTCAACAACTACTCATTGATCCAAGAAAGAAGTAAATCCGAGCCAGGTGATGCAACTGTGCACGCGTGTACACAGGCATTTATGCACATTGAGGGAAATGAAATTATTAATGTTCTTTCCCCCTTAATGTCCAAGAAAACAAATACAGTCATACCTCTGGTTTTCATGGGATATTGGTTCCAAGAACCCCTGCAGATACCAAAATTGCAGATGCAAGTCTCTGATAGGACATAGTATTTGCATATAACCTACAGACATACTGCTGTATACTTTTAAATCATCCCTAGTTTACTCATAATACCTAATATGCATTGTAAATGTCATGCAAATAGTTGTTATGCTGTATTGTCTATTAATTTGAATTTTTGTTTTGTATTAGGGGTTTGGGTGGGGGGATATTTTTTCTGACAATTTTCTTTCTGTGGTTGGCTGAATCCCCAGATGTGGAGAGTTAACTGAAATTGTTTTCTTGGTACCCGAAATATCATTTAAATTGGCCCAAGAGTAAGGTATAGAGAAAGCAGCAAAGTTAAGACATCTTGAATGTGTTTTAATTTTGATGGGAACGATTTTAGAAAATATACAGATCAAAACAAAACGCTCCTACCCCTAAAATTAGAAATATGCACTGAGTTGCTCCGAAAAATTCCAAAACAAATGGATGTGATTCCACAAATAATCAATGATTCTCCTCTGATAATATCAGTATACATTTTAGAAATGCCTGGAAAAGGAAACATAACATATAATTTAATGTAATGTACAAAAATGATATTCTTGTGCAAGAAACAGAGAAGAGATGGGGGAGAGGGAGAAACAGAGAAGAGAAGGATGGGAAAGGGCAGAGGAGGAGGAGGAGAAGGAAGAAGAACGGCGACTGGGGTGGGGTTGAAAGAAAATCACAGTCACCATTTAAAAAGTTCTTCATCGTGGGTGGCGCCTGTGGCTCAGTGGGTAGGGCGCCGGCCCCATATACCAGGCATGGCAGGTTTGAACCCAGCCCCTACCAAACTGCAACAAAAAATAGCCTGGCATTGTGGCAGGTGCCTGTCATAGGTCCCAGCTACTCGGGAGGCTGAGGCAAGAGAATCGCCTAAGCCCAAGAGCTGGACCACAGGCACCCGCCACAGTGCTGGGCTGGGCTACTTTTTGTTGTTGTTGTTATAGTTGTCACACCGAGCCAGTGTTGTCATTTTCTTTCTGCTTGAAGGACTTCCTTTAACATTTTTTGTAGGGCAGGTCTGCTAGTGATAAATTCTTTCAGCTTTTGTATTTTTAAGAAAGTATTTACCTGGGCTTTTGAAAGATTTTTTTTAACTGAATATAGAATTCTGGGATGGCAGTTTTTTTTTTTTTGTTTGTTTGTTTGTTTGTTTTTGCAGTTTTTGGCCTGGGCTGGGTTTGAACCTGCCACCTCCAGTATATGGGGCCAACATCCTACTCCTTTGAGCCACAGGTGCCGCCCTGAGATGGCAGTATTTTTCTTCTAACATTCTCAAAATGTTGCTGTACCATCCTCTGGCTTGCATTATTTCTGAAGAGAAGTCTAATGTTATTATTATTTTTTTTACTCTAAATAACCTTTTTTTTTCTGGCAACTTTTTAAAATTGTCTCCTTACCACTGATTTTAAAGAATTTAATTTTTATACACTCTGGTATAGTATTTTTGGTGTTTCTTAGACTTGGGCTTTATTGAGCTTCTTGAAATTGTGACTTTAATTTTATCGCATTTAGCTATTTTTCATCTATTATTTCTTCAAATATTCCTGTTCTTCCCTCCCTCTCTCCTCTCTTTTGGAGACTCACACACATACATTAGGTCAAAAGAAGTTATCCACAGCTCACTGAAGCTCGGTTAATTTTTTCCAGTCTTTTTCTCTCTTTGTTTTATTGTAGATGTTTTCTATTGCTATGTCTTCAAGTTCACTAATCGTTTCTTCTGCAGTCCTAATCTGCTATTATCAAGATAAATCACAGTCATCTCATGTCAGTGCTTGTTACCAACTTTGACTATGACCAAGGTTAGACATATTATGAGATTATTAACACATTTGGTTCATCTGGCGAGGAAATCTTTTATTTCTGCTCTTAGGTTCAGTGAATTAAAAGGGGCAAGTAAAGTATAAAGTTTAGTGTATAAAGTTTTGGATTTGATTTATAATTATTTTTAATAGTAAAATATCATAAGAATTACTACCTTTTTATTGACCTAATGTGGGACTACCTTATGTTGATTCATTGTAAGATTTATAAAAGAAAAGAATAAAACAAAAAAATCGCTTATAATTTCACAACCAGGTATAACCATTTTGACATTGAAAATTTTTTTCTGAGCATATATAGTAATTTTTTGCTCAGGAGAGAGCATACTAAAACTTTGTATTTTCTTCCTTTATAACAGGTGTGGTGAACATGCGGCTCCCGGCCAAAATGAATGCGGCTCTTTGCCTCTTATCATTACTTTGTATACTGTGGCTCTTTGCCAAGTTTGGATTTTGTTATGCTGCTTCTGAGGAGGGACCTCTGAGGAGAGATCTCTGGGTGCGTAGTTCCGCCCCCAGGGGGGAAACACGTGAAATCAAAGCACCAGTCCATTCTGACTGACACTCATGTAAAGGAATTGCTCCGAGTGGCTACAACTGAATACAAACCTGATTTGCAGAAGATTACTGAAAACAAAAGGTGCCAGAAA